>CACVKI010146032.1:0-24174 GCA_902732785.1 Trichogramma evanescens | reverse complement strand
CACACACACACACACACACACACACACACACACACACACACACACACACACACACACACACACACACTCACACACACACACACACACTCACACACATATGCAGTAGGCAACGTATTTCGAGTCGTATTACCATAGGCAGACCATACGAGTATTGTAAAGTTGATCGAGCGCGGATGATTTTTTTTCTCTGCCACGAGCAATCGTGCCAGTGTCTCGTTTTCGAGCAGACCCCTACATACGCGCCCCGTACGCTCGTGCATTAACTCTGAAAAATGCAACGAGTGCGCAGCGCTGCCACTGATGCTGACAAAAAAGATCGTCAAATCTGACGAGGTAGATGATTACCTTTTGTTACCCGACTACAAGCACGAAACAGAGCGAATTTTCGTGTCGACACCATAGATTTTTCTCTCTATCAATTTTTTTTTACTCTCCAGCGAGGAAAAATGTTTCTGGAACAAACCCAGTTGCGACGCGGCAAAAAATTTCACTAAAAATTCTAATGGACAGTAATGATTCGTTAATAATTATCTCTTCATGGACAAACACTAATCACGATGCACTAATTGTTTAACCTACAAATGCTTTTCTTTTGTGAGTTGTCGATTCGATTTTAGGATTATCATGGGAGCTACTTTGGGCTGTCGATAACTCTCCAAATTCATCTCGTTGGAATGTATGCGTTAACAAAACCGACTCTAGCTCACCATTCTAATAAATATTAATGCTTACGAGATCCTCTTGATCTCGTGTTATCCACTGAACTCCATCGAGCGAAGGATATGAGCGAGTGAATTCATAAATTATTCATGAAAAAAGATGCGAAAGATGCAAAACTATAAGCAGCACCAGTCATATTTCAAATGCACGCGATGCTACATTTACTCGAGCTGTGCGTTAGTATCTCGTTGCATCCATAGTGCCATGCGACGAAGGCTCGCTGGGCCAAACAAAACGCTTAATTCTGCCTTGATGTAGCATCGATTTTCTTTAAATATCGTTTTCATTCCAAAAACGGATGGTTCTCGGAAAATTACGAGCTCAAATTTTCTCGTGCAACCGGACCGTGGCGAAGTTTGGGGGGTTTTCAAGAGTTTTAGCTTGCTTTGGTTACTGCATTACGCTGCAAGCTCGAGTGTTGATTTTATATAATCATTGAAACTTCTGAGTTAAACAGCTAACTTGCAGAAAAAAAATCTTGGACTAAGTGCATTTCTCAATTTCTGCTCCTTGCTAAATCAGAGACCTTAAAACACATCTCGCAACGCAGCACTCAAACGTGAATTGCTAACAAGAGCACGGGCTGCTGCTGCTGCTCCATGCCGAACTCTCAGCTCGTAGTTTGCGAGCTACATTTAACGCACGGCCAAAAATTTCATATTTTTGCACGTATACACACACACATGAGCGACCGCGTTCGGTGCTCGGAGCGCACGAGCTCGGTATGGAGCAATCGATCGAGCAATCGTTGCTCACGCACGCTCGAGGCAGTCTGCATTATATGATATTTTTTGTGAGAGGGCATTTGCTAATTGAGTTAGCGCCGGTGAAAGTAATGATAATATTAGGAACGAGTATAGCTATGTGCTTGCACTGTTATACGTCCATACGTATATGCTATGCTGCGTGTGTTAGTGCATATGCAATAATACGAGCGAATGTGTGTTTGTGTGTGTGTGAATATATATGAGGTTGTACACCACTCAAGAGCCGAATATCCGCGAGTGATTATGTCGAGATGTGCGCCTGCGCTTCTGCACCGAGTGGGGGCAGTAAAGCCCCGCAGTGCGGCGCGGTCGATACAACCCCTTCCCTTCCTTCCCTTACTTCTCTCGTGGCTTCTCTCTTTCACCGCCGCCGCTGCCGCCACTGCCGTTGCTGCTGCTGCTGCGTTTCGACCTGTGGACGCCTCTCTCTCTCTCTCCCTCTCTCTTTCTTTCTTGCAACGCTGGGCAAAAATGCAATTGCCGAGCTAAGAGAGAAACAAAAGAGGAGGGAAGGGAAAAAACATTCGGGGATTCGCTGGAAATAAGAGCCGTGCATGGCTCGGCAACGAGCAAAATACTGAGCAGAAAAATATATAAAAAAAAGAGTTTGAGGATAAGGAACGAGGTAATAAATTTGCAAGTGTCGAGTATTTGTCAATGAAAGCCCAGTCATTTCGGGAGTTATGCAATAATTGGATGGACTACTTTAGCTTTGCTGGAGGATGAGTTTTCTGAAAAGTCAAATTACTCACAACGAGGAAGATGCAGTAAACGAGGAATGAGTCGAACATTAATAAACCCATATGCTGCGAGTCAAGAAACCCGTGCAGACAAAAAACTGTTTTAGATTTTTAGGATTACGCTAATTGCCTGTAGGCGAAGAAAGACAAATTTGAATTTTTTCTGCAAGCTTCCCGCGGGATTGGTAAAGCGACAAATAGGATTACAGCGCCGAGCAGTCGGGCTGTGTATATAACTTTGACAATCCACAACTCGTTTTCCATTCTCGTGCGTGTTTCACATCTTCTAGTTTTTCTCGAGCTCTTATTTAGTTTTCACGTTTTTTCATTGTCTCGTATACTTTACTTCAAGTTTGAACAAGTCCAATTGAAAATTTCCCCATTGAAATTTGTTGAAAGATTCAACCGGTTGCATGGGTTCCACTGAGATTTTAATTAGTTCATCTTTCACTTGCAATTTCTTGTTTGATATCTCGTACTATATATTATGCAGACAAACGCCGAACTGGTGAATTCGAAGGAAGTCGTAACAAAAGTTTTGCCCGTAAAATAGTTTCTATTGAAAAACTGCTCGGAGAATCTCGTTACTCGGTTGCATGTCTGTGTGCATGTGTATCGAGTAATACTGTAATTGAGAGACGCTTTTAATCTTGAAAACGTACTTCAAGACATGTATTATTGGATTCTCTGCAGCAAAGTTTTACTGGGCAATACGAGAGTTGACTTTTTCTTTTGACTCGCGCAAGCGATAAATTATATCTATCCAAACATCAAAACATGAAGTAACTCTGCAGAATAAAGAGTCTTTTTTGACTTGCCAGTATGAAATTTCAAGCTCGAGTGAAAGTACTCTTATCACGTTCGTTATCACAGGTCAAAAATCCAAATCTGATATCAAATCCACGAGCTCGAAAATCATAAAACACATCGAGAACCCGGTGGTGCATGTTCTAACGTGCCTCTACATATGCACAACGCACATATGACCGCACATAAAACAAGAGAGAGTCGATTTCAACTTCTCGTAGGACACACGAGGGAAACTGCTCTTTTTTTTATCGTTCTCTGTTTTTGTTACTACTGAGCTATATTGAAATGAACGACGGTTTCTTTATAGAGACTTCGCATACATACCAGAGAGCGTATTTTTACGCTTGTTGCGCCTGCAAAGCTGTTTTTATCTACGCACAAACAGTAGCTATACGACTACGATTTTTTGCAAATAAATGAAATCATTTGCAACGAAATGAGATGATTATTGGTTTTCTATGATGCGGCCCCGCGAGAATTTGAGCTTATACGTGCAGTAGATAAAAAAACCAATAGCCTTACTGCCTGTTGCAAATATCACACGGAGTTGTTCTTTCACCATAGAGTTGATGAAACAATATAAGGGACCGGTTCGTTGGAAAGGATTTATAGATGTTGATGTATGGATTATTTAGATGTGTTTCATAGTGCTGCTCCACTTACAGAGCGAAGTTGAACTATAGAGACTTGCTGTGGCTTCAAAGATAACTTAGTTCCCCCGAGCCGAAGCCGAAGTAAAGCTCTTTAAAGCATAACATAGCCCCTGCGTATTTACAAGCGTTTACTCGCGCGCATCATAGAAAAACAATAAGACGCGTACATATTTTTAATTGCACTGCGAAATACTCTACTTTCGCTTACCCCATGCGTGTATATGAAAAATCGAGCTTGCAGTTTCCACGGCAAGCAGCTTTTCTATTATTTATGAGATAGAGAAGTGCATCCAAGCGTTTCTCGAAGTTAATTAAAATCGAAGTCGTACCTAATCGAAGCGATGTTTAATCCCGTCGTACCCGTGCTATCACGGTCAGTTTCAAATGAAGCTCGTGTCGGAGCGGCTATGCGTGTAACAGAGTGAAAATGCCGTTGACGTATAGGCGCGATGACAAAGAGGCTTATGAAGAACAAAAAGAAGTACTGCGAGCTGCTGCTACTGCTGCTGTTCAAGGCAAGAGATAGAGAGAGAGAGAGAGAAGGAAAAAGAGTGGGACAGAGGTTTTTGCTACTTGGGTGAGAAGTGACTTTTTAACACCCAAGTGCAAAAGAAAGAGAGACAAGAAGCGACGAGTAGTAATAGCAGAGTCGGGCGAGACGCGTCGAACGCGGACTGAATTTTTCCTGCACAACCGAATTACCAGCTCGGCTAATCGAGCTTAATTTTTACTAAATACTACATTTTTTTATGTTTTCCTCAACTTTTTGCCGCTAACTTACAAAACGGGTACGCAATGATTATCCTTTGAATTTAGAGTTCATGTTTTTCCTCGTTGCGCGCACAGCCGCGATTTTTTATTTTTTAAACAAAAAATACTGCTTTTAGAGGAAAGCTCACTTTAACACGCGCACATTAAAATTGCCGAGAAATGCGCGCGAACTTGAATCTCCTTGTCAGCTCGGTTTATAGTTTATTTTCATACGCGCGCATTGCGCTGTCGTCGCTGCTGCCGCCGCCGCTGTTATTGCTTCTGCATGCTGTATTACAGTTACGTAAAGCGAAATGCTGAAGAAGTAAACGTGCTTGCGCGCGCATACCAGTTATTTTCATTTCTTGCTACGTTGATGGCCTTCTTGAAAAAAAAAAAGAAAAAAAATACGTGACACAATGTGCACGCATTAATGCTGCTTTTTTCATGCCGCTAAAAATGTTGCACTTTCTATGTCTTTGATGAGCGAGAGAGGGAGAGACAGAGAGGAATAGAATTTCAAAATAGACTGAATTTTCGAATTGAACAAATTTGTTGATAGACAGCAACGTGAAAACAAATTAAGTTGGTTTTCCAGTTTTACAACTTGAACTTAGCCGTTAACAATAGCCAGTTTAATAATTTCTACAATATTTATGTCAGCCAAGTCTTTGACCCCGAGCGCAATTAATCCAGCCCAAGCACATATTACACGTGCACGTCGAGTAAAGAGGCAAAAAAGCTCGTCTACAGGAGCTTTTAATAATATTTCAAGAGTTACTGGACCAAGAGCTTTACGAGCTGAAGGTGCTGGCGCGCGTTTAAGGGCAGAGTCTACGAATAAATATTGAGTGACAATGGCCTGGGACACGCTACAACGCTCCACTGATTTATGCTCAATGTTTTACAACAGACGGAGAAAGATAGAGAAAGACGGAGTACAAAGCTATCATGCTAGTGTATCGTGTTATTGTGCTCTATACTCCAGTAACACTATATTTTCTTCGTGTGCAGCACAGGACTATTTGGCAGTTTAATACACACACCTGCGAAGAGTTTCGAGTGTTACGATTTCTCTTGACCGTATTTTATTTTTTACCTTTGCAGAGAGTGTGAAACGAAAAGTATTGTATTCAAAGTATCGCAACATTCAAACGAATATTCGCAATTACTTTTATGTACCGGTAATTTTGTTATCAAAATTCGAAAAGCACGATGTTTGCTCGATTTAACAAAAGCAAAAAGGCAGCGATGTAGTGCATCGATTCGAAGTATCGGAAAATTATAAATCGTCTGGCAGGTTGACTGCTCTCGAACGTCGCACACACACTTGAGCCTTCGCTATTATCGGTCGCGTTGTTGTAAACACTCGCTCGCGACAATTCGACCGGCTTACACAAGGCGTCGGCTCAACGTATTCGCGCGAGGCATGTAATTATGCATGTAACGCCTGCTTATCACCGTCATCATCGCCGTCGCCGTCGCCGCCTACGTTATCGTTATTATTATTATATATATTTTACGTTATGTCAAACGCACATGCACACGTATACACGTGCACACACAGACATGAGTGCGTATAAGCTTTGAGCATTATTGCAATAAACGTGATGTTGCACTTGCTGCAGCTCGACGTGCGGCCATCGCCGCTGCCATGCGAGAGTACACATAATATAAGCATTAACATGAATATAATACTTGAGTATGCAATCATACACGTGCTACGTCGTGTATGATGAAGCTGCAACGCATAAGCACACACGGATACAAAGGGCCGGAATTTTCAAGACGCAATGTTTATTAACCGGACGTGTTTTCGAGGAAATTTCGTCGTTTAATATCGACACTTGCTCGAGAGAACTCAACGAAAAAAGAGCGTGCGTTGAAAATATTACGCAAAGCTCACAATCGTCTGTATGATGCTCAAAACACAGAACGAGCCATTACCAAAATTTATTAATTGTGCGTCTTTTTAAGAACGACTCATGAGATGGAATGTTTTGAGATATATGATGCAGCACAGGTTCGATGAAACGTTTAGCGTAACAGAATTTCATGCGGGTGAAGAGTTTATGTGTAGCACACGCGTACATATACATGTACAGACGGGGCTGCAGTGTGTGCTTATGTACAACAGCAGAGACCGAGAGGAAAATGAGTTTTCGGACGAGATAGCATCGCATGCGCAAGGCTGCTGCCGCTGCTGTATAATATATACTTCGTGTGCGACTGATTATATCTTATGCTGCCGCTGTTGCCTCTACTATGTAGGCGCGCACAGCTATTGTAATACTTGCGCATCGCGAGTAAATTAAATCTTGCACGAATATGAGTTTCATAAGAAAAAAAGAAAAAAAAGATGATCGTCGAGAAAGTTGGGAAGAGAGAGAGAGACGGAAAAAGTGCCATGCGGTGCGCGGGCCTTCACACTCGATAAATCGTCCATCGTCCAAATTTATCTTTGATACGGACGCCCGTGCCAACTGCATATATGTACCGGATAAAGTATGGCGTCGCGTTTATTATTATTATCATTATTATTATCATCATCATTATACACATATACGAATGCAAAAATTACACGCAACGACGATATTGACTGCCAGAAACGAAATCGCCTGAATATCTCTACGACTTATGGCCGAAGAAATACATTTTGCGATGGCGTAATTGCGCGTAGCTCTGTGTGCGATTGTTTGCGATGTCGTTTGTTATAAAAAGCAGAGCCACATGTGATACTTATATTAAAAAAAATTGTCATAATTAACATTATTGAATTCATTTTATATTCAGTATTTTGAATAAATTAAACAAATGAAACACTACATAAAATGAAAATAATAATACTCTCACAAATATTTTTTTTTGTGAATTGAATAATTACAAAAAAGATTTTAAAGACTCGACAAAAAATAATTGTAAAGCTACTAACTAAGTAAGCAATTACAATTTTGAGTCATTAAAAGTGAAAAAGAAATTATCAAAGAAGAAAATTGACTCGTTTATATAGAAACAATTTGTCATCAGAGTTGATTGGTAATAATGTATTGTTTCCATATCGCAAGTAGAGCTGTACAAATATTCTACATATTAATCTTGCGTTAAAACATCCACCATTTAAACGTTACTAAAATCTAGTAGCTAGTATGAATTTCAACGAGTTGAATAACTTGATAAAGATCTTGAAAGTTTTTTTAAGCTAAAAACGTTTTATTCCTAAAACAGAATTCTTATTATAATTTTTTGCTCAAGTATATATTTTTGTAAAAGACTAAAATAAATGTGCAAAAAATAGGGGTAGGGAAGAGACAGCTTGTACGGAAAATCCGAAACTTTTATCAGGCAAGAAAAATTTTTACAACGTAACTGGGTTTCTTATTTTGAAACAGATTGCAAATTAAATTGAAGGTAATTTTTGAGTGCATTTACGTTATCCTTTTATGCTTTTTTACGGAAAATCTACTTTTATAATTTAAGCTTATATTACCATTGTCAATAAACCTGACATAAAATCAGTTTTAAAAAATAAAACTTTTCTGATTTTTCAAATGTATACATTTTGCATTTTCGTTTCTGGTTAATGATGAATTACACGCGCTAAGTTAATTTATGAAGTTAGAGTATTGCAAATTCAGTAAAATTTGAACAAATGAATCTCATCAGCGTTACAGAACTTTTTGTACAACTTTTTCAATTCTTGGAAGTGCTCTAGAAGCTAATTGAAAAGTTACATGCGAATCATGGAACTACTTGTGAATTTTCGATGAAACAAATTGCTTACAGTAGTCAATATCTTAAGCTGCGAATTCAACGATACGACGAGTGATCAAAAATCGTCGATCATGCAATCTTATCATCGCACTGATAGAAGAAAGACTAGATGTACACAAGTGCAAATACAATTATCCGTCAGATAAGAATCTTCATTCTGTCGTCTTACAAAAACGTGCCGATATTAACTGTTTGTAGCGATTGAAACTCGGAGATAATTCGATAGATAGTGCAATTTTTGTTGCTTGCATTTATAGCTTCTGCTTATTCGATGAATGAAAGTAACGTGAACTCTCGAATGGAAAATATTAATACATTTTACATCCAATTAGATTGTGAATATAAAAAGTGTACAAATGTAGAAAATGAAAAAATGTAGCAGCCTTTTCGATTCAATACTTGAAATTTGCGAAATAAACATCTTCCTCGTAATACGGCAATGTTTTCCATCTAGCCTGTTGAACGCAAAAAATGAGCGATCAAATATTTATTCTATTATCTTCAGCTGTGGCTTATTGAATATTGTCATATGACGAGTTCGAGTGTGATTTTTGCTTTGTAGAAGATACGAATACGCGTACTTGTAAAATATTATCAGAGTACGTCAAAAGGATTAAGCATCGAAGAAAAATTATGAATTTTCTATTGCAAACGGTCGAAAGAAGGAACGAAACGAAAAATGTCGTTGCACAGTTTCTCTGATTTCTTTGCTGAAAATTAGCTGTATTCTGCGGGTGATATCTTTCGATGTGTTATTTCTGTAGTATTTATTCTAACAGCCATACTCTATTGACACACCATAAAGAAGCATAAAACTAAAAAAAGAATTATCTGAACACTATCGTCAATCGGAGATATTTTTCACATAGAAGCACCAATACAAAAGCGAATCAATTAACTGGTATAAACCGCAAATCGCGCACTATACGTGAGATTCGAAAAAAGCGCGGCTTTGAGAATCGATAATAGACGCGCACGGCCAAGAGCAGCTGTATAGGCTGGAAACTCGATTTCCAGTAAAAATATATCTCAATGCAGATCGACATTATGTGCTGCAGCTAAAAGTCGCTTGTGTATCCGAGACCCATTCAATGTAACAAGTATCCGATGACTACTGCGCGCGGCGAAGACTTTGCGCGGCGCTTGGTCGTGGCGCGTGTTCTGACGCTCGCGACGCGGCGAGGTTTTTCTGGTTTTAACCGGACAAGTATAATAAACCCACCTTCCTGCCTGAATGAACGAGGCCGGCTGGTGTTAACCGGTTGCCGTATGCGTGATGCAAGCCGATAATCTGTGTGCGTGTGAGCGTTGCACACGCGGCTCGATCGCAGCCATGCGGCTATATGATACAAAATGCACGTGGATCGACAATGCGTTATGCAATGCGGCAAAGAGAAACACACGGCAATCGGGTTCACCAGGTCAGATTTATGACTGCCAGGAATTTCTTGTGTTTTGATGACTTGCAAAAATATTCAACTGCGGCTTTGCTCGCGTACGTCTACGACGCGTTTATTTTTTTCAACGCAGTTGTTATTTATGCTTTTTCTTTGCACATTTTACCTTGATAAAAATAGTAATCCTTGCGACGTTTCGATACACTTCTGATCAGTGAATTAGAAATTACTTTTTAGAATCGGAAGCCAAATTAAATGCTGATGAGCTGCCTACTGGTAGTCTAAAATTATGTTTGTTCCTTAATGATAAGAATTTGACACATATTAGCAAACTTTTGATTATATTTTATTTTATTGCGGACAATAAACATTTGATAAACACTTTGACTTTTAAAGTAATGAAGCTAATTATTTTTGCTTTTTTACTTTGATCCAGTAAAATCCTGCTTTATTTTTAATTATTTACAGATTTATGAAATAAAAACACAGAGATTATATTGAAGCCTATACGATGCACTGAAATAATTTGTTTAATGTTATAAAACAGAGTTATATTTTTCTCCTTAGATTTTTCATGTCCATCGAATCAAAGTTTCGTTTACAAACTTTGCGCAAAATCATTAGTCTGAGTATGTGAAAATTATGTGCCAACTGAAGCCACGTTCATACAAACTTAACTCGTACTTATTTTTAGAAAACTTGGCATCATAGCTCACAGTAATAGAGATTGTTATTAATTTCGCGCAAAGAAAATATCAACTGAGCAGAGATATTTTAAGGTCAAGTACATTATCGCATACTATCCTCTTTTTTATCGAAGTTTGGTAATCTCATAATTTTTAGACAAACTCTGTGTATTGTAAATTTTGTACTCTTGAGATCGATATGAGTTAATGTAAAAAGGTGCATATCACCGGATTAAGCCAGTAGTCAATATTTGTACTATGGCGCATTACTGGATCAACTTTTACAATCTGAAAATATTCCTCTCTTTGAAAAAAATTTTATTCATTTACTTTCGCTATGTGCTTTTTTTATTATGTATGAAAATTTCTAATAAAAATTTTCACGACCTACCAAATTAAAAGCTTAGATGCCTTTACAACGACCTTCATTAATCTAAAAGTCCAACGGATTTTGAATATCTGTGCCGGCTTTGTGACAAAGAAGATAATTTTGTCGATGTGACTTTTTTCACGCGTAAATACCCAGGAATAAAAAGACTGCAGCTGAAACAATAATAAGCTTAATCAGATGATGGCAATACCCGGTAAGTGCGCACATCACAAGGCGCTATATTGACTGCTTCTTTTCAATGCGGCCTATGTATGGGCAAGCAGTTGTTTCACGTCAACTTTTAGACGCAAAATAGAAAGCCTATCTTTTGTGAATGACGTCTTCTCTCTATTTTGATTTCTATCGTATAGTAGAGATACAAATGAAATTTTTTGAAGGAATAATAGTCGGAGTGAGAAAATATAAATGTTCGAGCTTCATCATCGATACAGGAAAAAATTGCTCTGATTTGGAAAGTAGGTAAAAAGCTGAGCTGGAAATCTCTCGGATTATTTTTCTTTCTCTTGACCATTACTTTTCCTTATCTAAATGGTCGTCACTTAGGACAAAGAGCAATTATTTGGCCTTAGTCTGACTGCAGTCGTACAACGACGTTAAAGGATGTTTTAGTTCTGCCACGCAGTGCAGTTCCAGTGCCTACACACACACACACACACACACGTAGAGAGCTGTACACTTACACTTGCAAGCAGTAGTAAGAGTCGTTGTACGGCGAAACCTATAAGTTACACATATATGTGAGACATGGAAGCGTGCCGCTGCTACGCGAGCTCGTCGCACAGTGTCTGGGTGTGGGTCTATGCAATCCAAACATCGACGAGCTGGCAAGCAGCACTAGTAGCAAAGGGTATGTTTGTTTTGGTCTGAGAAGCGCGTCAAGATATAATTGGATGATTTAACGCCGTGATTGACTTGAAATCGATGAGTACACTTGCACGAGTTTCACTGCCAGCTTAGATTTATATTCGCAGACATAAAACTTGGGTAGATTATTCATAAAACGTATGCCCGTTATAATTTAATTCCAACCGTAAATTATTTATACATTTTATAAAAATAAATTGTTTATTTAAAAATTGTATCCACCTTGTTATCCAATGCTTCGAAACTATAAACTCTCCGTTGTATACGATGTTAATTCCAAGGGTCGTTTTCATAATCCAACCAACAAGGGGGAGTCTGTTATAGCATGTCATAATATTATCAATCCTCCCATCATATCCATTTTTGTCGATTTATTGAATCGAGAAAAATCAGTCTACCTATGGACTGGAGGAGAATCAGAGTTTCGTTCATCATTTACGCGTGCTGTCTTCATTCGTTGTTTTAAAAATAATGAAGTTTTTTTTTACTTCCGGTTATTGAAAATCATTAAAATTGAAAGAAGTGCTCTCCAAAGCTTCAATTATTACGAATGGCTGCTTCGGTACTCGTTTAAATATCCAATCATGGGCTCTCGACTATCAGGTGTGAATTGAATTGCAGATTGCACTCGCCCAGTATCGAGCTGTGATTTCACTACGCCAATTCCAAAAAAATAAAAGAGCCCCTCTCCAAGAGGAGTGGGAGTAATAAACTCCCTTGTCGTCTGTTCAATCTTTACCCGAGCGCAAAAAAAGGAAGCTTTTAACCAGAGCCGTGCCACCGTCGCGGCTCCTTCCTTGCAGCCGGTACCCGTATAAGTGAAGCACAAACTTACAACGTGTGGCACTTGCCGAAACGCAATTTTCTATTCGGTTCGGCGTCGTCTTTGGGTTCCGTGCGCGACCCGAATTTTCCCCTGTGCGTTCACTGTCAATTTATGTTCTCCGCTCGCAGCGTAGCTGCGCGCTCATTGCACATAGCACGGCGTACGCGCACGCATCCGCGGGCGCACGTGAGCTCTCGGCGTATAAATACTTTTTAATACCAAAGGAGCTTTTTCGCGTGCGCATCGCATCGGGAGAGTTTGTCGTGAAAAAAGTCCAGCATTCGTACGTGCTGCGTGAAACAAAGACGCATAGACACAGGTTGCGCTGTTTTCACGCGCTTCCGTGGAAAGAGAGATGAGAAATTGAATAAAAATAATGTATAGAATGTATTATAGAAAAATATCTGACGCCATTTACAGGCAAAATTCGAGAGCTGGAAATACACTCATAATGCAGAACTGCGGAGAGAGAGGGAGAAATCGGCACTCAGTGTCACGCGCGCCCAATATCACGGCTTCGGCTGTTCGCGCTCGCTCGCTCGCTCGGCACGCACTCCTCTCGCTCTCTTATCCGTACGATGTAGTCATATAGATTGGCACAAGGCCAGTAGTCGGAGCTCCTCTGCCTCTCGGCTTCGCGTCATTCTCGCATGCGTTTTATTGCATAACCTATAGCCAGTAATAGTATAGCAGCAAATTACGTATCGAGACTGAGTAGTAGCATTGCGCGCACTGCATTGCCATTGTCCGCTGCCTATGTGCGCGTGCACCTGTCCTGCAGTTTGTGCGAGTGTGGCACACACACACATACGCGCGCGTGTATAGCTTTATACGTCTACGCGCGTGTGCTTACGGAAGTAGGAAATACACGTGGGCCGAACAAAGCCCGAACGAGCCATGGGCTCCGCAGCAGCTTGGACGAGGCAAGAGTTTCGATTTTGTCCGTCAAGCCGAGAGAGCAATCCAGTTCGATGTCGAATAAGTCTCGTCACAATATACTTTCGTTTCAATGCAAAATTTACTCGCTCGAGCTCTCTCAAATGCTACGCATACAAAAACGTGCATTTGTGCATATAGGTACACATTGTGCGCGCGCCCGCTATCCAGCAACGAATTCGTATTTATATTTTTTGCATTTCGACCTATGCGTTAATGTCACGAGACAAAGCGCATTAATTTTTTACAATAACGGCCTATATATCTTTGCTATACTCGCTCGAGCGAACTTTATGCGCTTGTTATGAGATTACTGTTGACAAAAACGCACGCTTCGAGCGAATATAATAAAAATAACTTTTCGTTCTGCTGCATATCGAGTGTAACTCAACCAAACGAATGCAGCCTCGTTTTATCATTTTTTTCGCATGCTGTATCGGCGAAAAATACGCTTGCTGTATTCTTCACTTGAGTTATTCCGTCGATTGAAAAAAATAAATTCATAAATATACGTCCTCAGGTGTTTGGCTTGTCGGAGTTTTATTTTCAACAATTTGCGATTTCGCTGCGCGTGATTTTATTGATCTTAATACGTGAACTTGTACTCACGAGTACGAGCTGACATTTGTACCGCATTTTATTTATTGAATCGAAAATCCAATCGTGAAACTTGCTAATTTGATTTATAATTTTACTGTCTGTGCATGTCGATATAAGGTAAATTGAAAGCGAAAAATGTCGCAATGTGTGCTGACACGGCTATCTTTGAAATAAGCATCGAGCAAGACGCGCTTTTCAAATTTTCTCACGAAAAGCCTAATGGATAACGATTAGCACGCGAGCACGCAATCTTTTCTTTCTTTTAATTAAAAAAAAAAATTGCGTGCAAACACGCGAAGATCATCTGCGGGGCGATGATCAAATTTATCGACCTTAAGACATGAGCTTTAATGAGCGGATTCCTTGGCAATTATCAACTTCTAGCAAAGGCAATAGAAACTGTTAGCTACTGAAGCCAAGCTTAAGAAAGCTCGTCATGAAAATAATAAAAGCTCGAGTGATTTTTTTACGAAATTGTATCTTGGTCTATCTGGACGTTCCATCTGACGAATGGAGTTGGACAATTTGTCAGTCCCACGCGAATCGTCTTATCTACTTTCTCGTCGATTCTTTCGTCGATTTAACATCGTCCGGTGTACGTATATATGCAAAGATGGAAGAGATTCGGAAGTAAGAAGAGCTAAAACTGCAGGTTACAGTTGAGAGTTTTAATACACAAGTGAAGAAATTTTATCTTTGAATAAGTGGAGTAGTTTGTAGCTAGCAACCCTCCAACGATGGCGACGCGACGATATAGATTTTATTATGTAATCTCGCTCTTCGGTAAGGTAAATTCGCTACGCGCACGGAATCGTCAAGTGGCTGCTGCGAGTTTCGTGTTTTTCTTTTCCTCCCAACGCTACGTAGCGCGGATCCAGCATTAAAAACTCAATTACGAATTCTGAAAAATCTTTTGGTCGATTAAAAATTCTTGCGGTGTTTTGCTCTCGAGACTTTGGAATTGAGATAAGTGCGAATGACTTTTCAAATATAAAGGGTGCAAAATTTAGATGCGAGCGTACGCTTAAAAAGAAAATTTTTCTAGTGCTCCATTCATACATATAAAAAAGAATTTACGCAATTTGCGTCGAGCGTGAAGCTGACCATGAGCTATGCGGTGTAGTGTTGGTTGTATTGTATACGACAAGTACACGAGTATATCTCGCGCGTCGGTGTGCTAAGTATACATAATCGAGCAGGTTTTTATACTTTTCGATGGTCTAAGCGTTGCGCAACGAGCTACTTTTATATATATAATGTGTAGCGTATGTAGCCAACGAACGATTCATAAAGATAAAAATGAAAAAATTCGCCACAGCCGTGCGTGTGCGGTTGAATTCGGTTAAAAATACGCGTGCGCGCGAACGTGAGTCGCGACAAATGAGTCGAAATATAGAATGCGCACGAGATGTGTATACATCGTAGAGGGCTTTAATAAACCCACGCCTCATTTGGGATCCGAGTATAAGCACTTCATCTGCCAATATGTATCGGCGCGCAAGCTCTACTCGGCGAAGTGCAAGTCGTCGTGTTGTAGCTGCGCGCATAGCACGTGCTCGTGTTTATTTTGTCCCGTCGTCGCGATGCGTATTATAGCTTGGCGCGCGCGCTTTATTGGGTCAAATGCGTTATTCATAGCACCATGCCGACGTACACATGCGCGCCTGTGTGTGTGTATGTGCGCGCGTCGCGTTGCGTATGCTGCGCTGCGAAACTTTCTCAACGTGTGGCGCAAAACGCGGAAAATAGCCGCGTGTGTAGCCTATATAGGAATCCAAGAGCGGGATCGCTCACGGTTCTAATCGCTTTCTATATAGCCGAGTTCTCTCTCTCTCTCTCTCTCTCTTGCTCCCTCGACAGTCGCCATTGAACCTGACAGATGTATATATTCCGCTGAACTGACCAGTGGATGCAGCGTTTAACTGGCACTCGACATCGTCTAAGCGACTGTTTAACTGCTGTATTATGGCACTTTATATTGGCTGTTAAGCCGCTGCTACTGGATGCACTGCACGCGTCTCTTTCCCTATCATCGGCGATTACCATTGTCGGCTCAAACGTAAAAAGAGATGCTCAAAACTAAAACTACCAGTTGAAAGTTGGCGAAAGAAAAAAAAAATAGGTAAAGAGTGCTTATATCGAGAGTTAATTTTCAGTGGATAGAAATTTCCAAAGTTTTACAAACATGGCGTGTAGTAATTGGAAAAACTCAACACGTGTATTGAAAACGTTTTCAATGAACACGACCATTTTCATTCGGTTCCATATGCGCTCGGTTCGCGCACCTACAGGCGCGTCTTATAGTGTAGAGTTTCGGACTACGTAAGCCGAGTAACCCATTTTCTTCTTCTATTCGTCTACATTCAAGAACTTTTGAACTTTTAATTGTAAAAAGTCATAAAGGAGAGTGTCAGGACCAAGATATTAGATTAAAGGAACTCGACCTGTAATTTTTTACGACCGGTGAGTATGAAAAGTTTTGTGAAAAGTATAGAGTTGCGTTATCAATTGAATAAAAATGCACGTCCTACTATTCTTTTACATAAAAATCGAAACTATCCCAAACGTTGAAGGTTCAGATTTTAAAAACTTGAGTTACAGAAAAAGCAGTTATTTGTAAAATTGGACGAATAGCCCAGTAACACAGTTCCCTTAGCAGTGGTGCTCAATAATCATAAGCTCCTTTTCGAGCGGTAAATTTCTACGTTATAAAAATTAACAGGAACATGAGCCGATCTACGTGATAAGTGCAAATATTTCGTTGACATGTTATTCCGCTAGTCGTGTAAGTTGGTTTAGTTCTGCAGAAATTCGGTCCTCTCGGCGTGACGTTGAAATCAAACGTACGATGAGCGCCAAGTCGAATCGATTCGTGCCTCTCCATTATCTGCAAGTGCAACGCACCCCGCGCTGGTAATCCATCCAACTTAAACTCGCAAGCTCGCTGCGCGAGTACTCGCTCTAGTGTCTTTTTCGTTTTCCCCTATAATACCTCGAGCAGCAGCAGCAGCAGCAGCAGCAGCAGCTTCTCGCGCGGCAGTTATCTCGAGCGAGCTTTCAGTTTTCTCTACACATATACGTGTAGAGGGCAGAGAGCAGCGCCTGCTGCCGCAATATTTCATAGCGGAGGCTCGAGTGGCGCGCAAGCTCGACTTGCGCACGATGCGAGCGCATGCGCGATAGGGTCCGCTGTCGCCGCCCAAGCTTGCGCAGCGCTTTTGCCAAGCTTTCGCGGAGCTCTACGCGCGTATTACGAAAGAGACCACCGAGAGAGGGAGGGAAACAGCTGCGGGAGTAGGAGCGCGAGACTGTAGCGCACGGCAGCTGGCGCGGGGAGGAGACGGCACTATCGGCGATTATCGCGGTTGCGAGCGAGACAGCCAACGGTTCTCTCTGCCGTAGAGTGCCGTTGCTGCGCGGCGTGTGGGGGGTTTCCACGCGTGCGCAGCGGGGGTGGTGGTTGCTATCCAACACACGCGAACACACACACACACACACACACACACACACATGGAGTTTTGGTCGTGTATACGACGGCGGGCGAGAGGAGAGTGGGGCGGCCTGCGAGGAGGAGTGTAGTAGACCGGTCGATGATGCCGGTGCTGCGCCGAGTCTTGCGCGCTTATTCGCGTGTGTGAGCTTTGAAGCGTGTGTGGGTAGGCGTAGATGCGCGAAAGAGCGAGCGAGACAGTCCGTTTCGGCGGACGAATGTATGCGTGGCGCTCGCTTATACCTACACGGCAGCGGATTACGCACACGAGCGCGCAAAAAGCAGCGCTCCGTATAGCGTATACGTACGTGGCGGCCGGAGTCGCTGTGTGTGCAAGTATACGCGAGCGAGCGAGACAGAGATGGAAAACAGATCCACATACACACATAGACGCGCACACACACACACACAGATGAGCACAGCAGCGGCAGATCGCGGGCGCGCACTATTAGAGCAGCGGAGCGAGCGAGCCGAGAGTCAGTCGTGGCATATCGTGGTGTGAGTGTTGCGAGAGTCTCTCTGTATGTGAGCGCGCGCACACGCAGCTTTAGCACGGTATATCGTAGTCGTCGCTTCGGCCGGACAAAGATAGCAGATAGCGCATAGATACACGTACATACACGATACATACCGAGCAAGAGTGTACGTAACTGTGTGCGAGTGTGTTGAGCCGCGAGTGCGTTGGTGCAGCATATAGGTATAGGAGCCGTCGCTACTGCTAGCTCTCTCTCTCCGCCTGTGTGTGTGTGTGTGTATACTGTGTGTGTCTGCGAGCGAGCGAGCATAGCGGGCGCGAGCGAGCGAGAGAGAGCGAGAGACTACTGGCGCGCTAGAGGAATAAGCGGTGTACGCGACAGTGTCAGTCTTTGGTCCACCCGAGGCACGAGCCGCGATCAGCCGACACCTCGATTGAGCCGAGACCCGTGTGGCCGTTCGCGTGTGTGCAGCAGCCGCACGACCCGACGACAGCCTAGAACGTCGAGACAGTATTATAAGCCGTGCACGGTACGAGCTTATCGAGTGTGCGACGAGTACGTCGAGTGTGCAGCTTTTTTTGTCGCTGAAAAAGCAGCAGCAGCAACTTGGGAAGTCTACGGAAGAGCAGAGGAGGCAGCAGCAGCAGCAGCAGCCGCCGCCGCCGTCACGCTTGACACATAGCACCAGCCATGGGTGACGACAAGGTTTGTCTTGCTTCTTCCTCCAAGCACCAGCAGCGAAAGCTCCCCTCGTGATAATAAGCTTTTTTTCTCCGTCCATCGCGCTCCATCTCGCCGTGGTCGCATGTCGCGCGCGCGCTCGCGCTCGCCTACATATATTTTTGCCTTGGTGCGACGAAACGACGACGCGCGCGGATTCTGTCGCTCGGCCAAAAACAAAATCAGTCTTAGCCGTAAAAAATATATATAGAGAGACGACGTCGACGGCGACGAGAACGAGAAGGAAAATCGGTGCCGAACGCGCGCGCGATTCATCGCCTCGATTAAATCGATCGAACGCCAGAAGCGGAGCCAGTACTACCACTACTCTCTCGGTCTCGCTCTCTCGCTTCTGCACACGTTATATATAATACAGAGAAGCAACCCTCACGACTCTATAGATATACGCTCAGCTTTTTGGATGCTCGCGAGCGACTAGCCACGAGCGCCCTCTTCGCTCCCTTGCTGCTACGTGCATACATACAGACGCATGCGACACACAAATGCACATACACACACACACACACACGCACACATAAACGCACGCTATTTTATACTCCACACACGGACGAGAGCGAGTGTATGCACGCGAATGTACGCTCGTGCGCCTGTGTTCGTTCCTACATACCTATCCCTGCCTCGCTCTCTAACTACTACCCTTTTTTACCCGTTCTATATTCTCTCTCTTTCTCTCCACAACCACTACGTCTGCTGCTGCTACAACTATTACTACTACTACAACTACTGCTACTGGTACTGCCACTGCTGCTTGCTGCTGATGGTAGTGCCAGGCGCTGGTGGTAGTGGCACCTACACCAACAAAGCACACACCACCCTTACGTACACATTCAGTATACCGATTACCTAACATCTTTCTATATCATGGCCTATAAAAAGTATATATAATACTCCGCAAACTTGACGTCATTATAATTCGCTTTTCTCGCGATACTTATCGCCTGAATAAATTGAATATGTGTGTATATAGTCATAATACGTGCACGGGTCCCTCACACGCACATAATACGCACACAGACACACAGAGCAATGCGGTGCAATGGCAGCAGGCACACGAGTCCACACCCTCGTTATAATCTCTCGGAATAAATCGGTCGGTTCGCGTTCTAGCCAGACCAGTAGTAGTTGGCCCTGTAGACGTCATCGCACGACCTATACGTGTATATGTGTAAAAACCCAGCAGTAGCTACACGAAAGCTTCTCGCGTGTACGTATACGTGTGTGCGAGCTTGCGAGCGATGATGACGTGTGAGTGTGTCTCGGAGAACGACTTCTTGATCACGTAGTAGGCCCACGCGTACAATATCGATGCACTCTCAGTATGCTTGTATACGTTCGTCGCAGATCTGCGGAGAGAACAATTACCTCTCTCGAGGGTGCATGTGTCGAATTGAAATAGCTGGCGTTCAAGGATTTCAGGAATGTGCAAATACGTGCCAAGTGCGGACGATCTCTAACGGAGTGCTACCGTGCAAGTTGGACATAATATTTTTCCGATAACGGTGTATATCAAGTGCACAACGTGTTGTTCTGTTGACGTGTGTCGTGACAAGTGTTTAGAATCATCCTAGTCGAGCGAAGGTTAGGGCCATTCGTTTCGCGTTCAGCATGCAGCATCGCTCGCTCGGACTCTCGTGAATATAGTTCAGAGCAGCGAGAGGCGCGGCAGCAGTAGCAGCAGCAGCAGCAGCAGACATACACACCGCAAACGAGAACTCGACTACTATGCTTTCAATGACATGGGCAGTGACACAAAAATAACTCATTGACGACGACTTGCTTGTCAGAGATACTCTGTGTGTGTGTGTATACATAGATGCTGCTGCTGCGAAGCTGCTAGACACGCTTAACGCAATACTCGTGGCATCTGTTGCGATAATAATCTCTCCGAATGCTGATCGTTCTGTGCGTGACAAGTCGTGCTTGCGACGAGAAGAAACCGCGAACCGCGTGGTCGTTTCCAGCAAGAGAGTTGGCCAGATCGAAAGTCTGACTCGGAAAGCTTCGCGTTTCAATCGAGCTTTAATGCTTTAAAGCTCTCGATATCGAGCTGGCTGGTGTGTAACGCACATCGCTGTACATCATAGTTGCTGACGCGAATCGTGACGGCGAGCCTGCGATTGCATTGAATAACCGAGTTTTAAAAAGCCGAAAGCTGCATTAAACAGTGACGTAGACATCGACGTAATCGCGCTGAAAGCTCGTCGCGTCGTGGCTGCATCGAGTGCCAAGTGGCCTAGCGCGCTAGCCTAGCGCCAACTTTTCCAGCCTCCGCGAATTCCATCCGTAGCCAGTCCTCCGTGGCGTACGTGTGCGGTATATTCACGTATATATACACACTCACACAAAGCAGCACTGGGGAGAGCAAGAGATATTTCTATATGTATATACGTGCGGTCGCACAGCTCTCGTTTCTCTCTTGCTAGCCTCGCCGTCGAGTCTGAAGAATCGATCGATCACGTGACTCGCGGACAACACGGGGGTTGCAGTGTGCGCGCGTGGCCACCAGATTGATCGTGGATTCACGTAGCAGCTTCGCTGGGCTCGTCGTCGTCGTTTATACACGTATATCGTCAACTCTTTGCTCGCTCCCTAACACTATACGTCTCGCTATCCTTATGTAAGTCGCGCCTCGCGCCTGCGACAACGGGTGGCGATATCGTGGCAGTACAGCGGGGGGGTTGCAAATCCGCCGGTGCACCACTCGCAAGCTCGGGCTTCAGTCCGCGAGCGACAACTGCAGCGCTTGCCAGCAGCACGTCGTTCGTCCAGCTCTCTATATCAATTTCTCCACGACCGACTTTCCTCGGAAACAGGCCCCCCTCCAAAATGAGTGCGAATAGTACTTGATTTTTATTATCCTTATTCCGGATAATAAGGAAACGATTGCTTTTGTCGTGTGAGTGTGCTTGTTGTGCGCGTGCTTGCGATGCTTTCGCTGTGCTGTTGAGCACACATAATATACACATATACATGAGAGAGTCAGCTGAAGCTTTTTGCTCGTGAAGACGAGCGGAAATCTTTTGCGGACTCTCCGTCTTCGTCGATGATATTGAATTATGATATCCTATCTATGAAAATGTTGTGCAATCCATGCGTGGTGTTATAATTGGCCCCCCAATGTCCTCAGTGATTGGCGCAGAGCTGAAGCACCAGCAGCACCAGCACCAGCAGTGTAGCATAGAGCTCGTTCGGTAGCTCTTGAATAACCGACATTGAACGACAACTGAAGAGTACGGCGACGACGACCAGCTACCTCATCAGTATAACAGTATACGATTCGTGACAAAAAATAAAAGAAAGAAAATTAAACATTCAAGTGTGTCGATGGTGTAAAGTTGTTGATTAAGTAGGGAATGATCTAATCTAGATTTAAGACATAAAAGTCTCGTGTACAGAAGTGCGTGTAGTCGTCGTCGTCGTCGTGAGTGCGGCTGACGTGTTTTGTGAGAAAGCTCCTCTACGCAGGCAGCTTTCCTACGTTAATTAGATTTCCGAAGAGTCTGTACGACCATCAGTTCAACCAGTCATGGTAATGATTCTTCAATAATTTATCACTCTAGACGTTGTGCTGTTCCGTAGTCCAAGAGTATGCACCTACATTTTTATTTTGCCCTAAGGCAATAGGCAACTTGTTATGTTTCGTTATTGTAGCACAGTTCTTTGAGTATATTATGATTTATTTGGTATCATAGATGTTGATTATACTAGGCACAGTTTTAAGTAATTTTTTAATTTCTCTTAGTGCGCAATGTTATCATTTTGTTTCAAAATTGCTTATTTATCTAGTGACATACAACAATAGACTCTAGTAAAATTTTTCACGCAGGACTTATGTAAAATGTACAATCTTGTCTACGAATTCGTCCTGCAACGTTACCAGAAGCTGGACAATCAGCTTTCCACTTATTTTCCCACTTATGCAGCCGTAACAGAAGCTGCACCTTTTTTTTCACGAAACGAAAAGAACGAGCAAGCGGGCTTGCGTTGCGCGCCCGCGCGTTGAAGCGCGTTGTCTCAAGGTCGTGAATTGGAGCGCGGGTGCCTCCACCAGAGAGAATATGCATTCTACGCAGAGTCACATACGTACACACGGAAAGAGAAGAGACACGCACGAATGCATAGAAACACACACACACACACACAGACACGCTACTGACGAAATACATAGAACGGGAAACGGCCGATCGATCGGTCCGAGTTTTCCTCTCTCGCCTCCCGCCTGTCTATGTGTGTGGTGCTTGCAATGCATCTCAGTGCTAGGCGGGCGCGCGCGCGCGGGAGCGTGTGTGAGTCTATCTATTGCGTAATCGCATAGTCGCGCGGCGCGACCGCTGCAGCAGCAGCTCGCCGCCGCCGCCGCCGCCGCGGCACGACCTTTGTTTCGGACGACTAGCGGAAAAACCGAATAAAAAGCTGACATTTCGATGGGTGAGAACAGATTAGGCCGATCGCGGAAGCTTTTTCGCTTTGACGGAGAGGAAAAAAAAAATAAAATCAAAAGAGAGACCGACAATGTATGCGCATACATGTATAGAGGCTGCGAGCAGCAGAGCTCTACATTCTATGCAATAATCAGGCGAAGAGCACGCGCAGACTGCCTTGGAGCAGTAGCAGCAGAAGTAGCAGCCATGCCTGTTCGCTCTGTCAGCAGCAGCAGCAGCAGCAGCAGCAGTAGCGACTAGCAACGCCGTCTGCTAGACTCGGCGCAGGCGCGCTCCCTCTGATTCGGAGCAGACTGCATTCTCTCTCTTTCTCTCTCAGCTCTCTCTCTCTGCTTCTTATTCGTGTGCTCTATACATGCGTCGTGCGGCTGTGCATGCATCGCAAGCTTCTCGCGCGAGAAATGAGCTTTAAAGCTTGCGCCAGTGCGTACGTACGTCACACGCAGCTCTCTCGCGCTCTTGCTCTTGTCCTAATGGAAAATCCATGGGAAATTTTTATTAGAACAGAAAAGCACCCGAGTTTACGCGTGCGTGGCTCGGTAAAAACCATTCATCCTCGAGACATTGAGAAAAGAGTGTCGGACGCGCGGCATATCCCAGAGCAGCACTGACAGAGGGAATTTATGTGATATCGATTTTTGCCTTGGGTGCTCTCTGCACTGCACTCGCTCTATATGTAGAGTCTCTTACGGCGATGAGGAGAAAGGGACGCTCTCGTGCTCTCTCTCTCTCTCTCTCTCTCTCTCTCTCTCTCTATCTCTCCACGAAACGCGCTTGAGCGATGCATATGCACCTACGTATATATTTATAAATTACATATGTATATAAGACCAATGTAGTATAGGGAGACACAAACACGAACAAAATTGTGTTTCTGTAACAATAAGATTCCAATTTTATTTACAAAACTTATAAACTATTATTTACAATTCTCACCTGTAACAATAAGAAACGACATTTAATGCTCGTTACTTCTCGTATCGTCTCTACTACACAAGTGAGCACTCAAGAATAATCTCACGCGTATTATATGTACACAATTACCCCTCTACCTTACACTAGCTGACTTATACGTCAGCTATACCGAAAGTTTTACAATACGCGGTAAATGAAT
>CACVKI010146031.1:105699-123213 GCA_902732785.1 Trichogramma evanescens | reverse complement strand
GTTTTGAGGTTATGAATGTCATTTTTGAGTACAGATTTAAATTTTACATCAAATTTTAGATGAAAAACCATAGTTTAGAAATTTTTTCATAGGCACCCTAGAAAAGCAGAGTAACAAACAGAATATCCTCAAAACATGAAAATCCAACTTTGAGGCCCTGAAAATTCAATACGGTTGGACCTAAAGGGCTGAGATGTTCAGGATTTTCATTTTTCATTGTGTTCTTGAAGAGTGAATGATTAGTTTCAACTTTATTTTTTGGCCTGCAACACCTGTTGTGGAATAGCCCATATATATACAGGACGCAATAATCATTGCGAAATTATGCAGAGAATTACATGTATAAATACGTATCATGGCGGGGGGTTGGGTGCGCGTAATTAGAGCCGCTCCGATCGCTGGCACACATATATACACGATACATCGATTCGAGTCGTCATTGACGTTGATGCAGCTATAGGTATCTGGCAGGAATCGCGCTAGGACGACGCTATAAATGTAATAAGGTCATTTTAGCGCGTCGCCGGTCGGTTGAACTATAGCGTATCGCGCGAGAGGATCGATCCTCGAGACGACGAGCTGGCGCAGATCACGCTGCTCGATGCGCCCAATCTTCATATTTATTATTATTATTAACAAATTTGCCTGTAACGAATGTACCTTCGTTTTTCTCTGTCTTTGTTGGATAAAGTAACTCCAAAGGGCAGTAATGAAAAAGCGAAAATAATTCACCGCGAATCAAAGACTACTCGCGGCGAGGCGAAGACGCGATAACTGGTGTAGTACGACCAGTGTGTTATATTACATTATACGTCCGGTAAATAATAGAGCTCCATTAAAGGGGGCCTCTTTCGCGCAAAGGTATAAATCAATGGAATATCACACGCGCACGTATACGATACGGTACGTATACTGTATCCTCTCTCGAGGATCTCGCGTCGAGCTAATTAAGAAGATCCTGCTACCGCTGCTGCTGCTGCTGCTGCTGTGTACCACTACTACTCGATGCTGTGATATATATAGAGGGAGAGAGAAAAAGCTCATCGTCGCTGGCGCTCGGGCGCGGGCGTATAACGTTTGAAATTACACGCGCTGCAGCAGTAGCCGATCGTGTGTGCACGGCGAACTTTCTGTCGCGTACATTTTTCACTCGTACACGGAGCTATATGTACAGTGTATGCATGTGTGGTTCGTGCTGAATAGTATACACGTAATAATAGTTCGAGTCCAAGAGCTCGCGGCATATATGCTCGTGTGTATGTGTGTACGGAGGTAATAACACGACGATTTTTTGCCGGCCCAACGAGGCACATGCACACATTATATATAGGACGTACGCGCAAGCTGCGGAGGGAACGGGGGAGAGCTAGACTCGAGTTACGTAACGTCGTCGTCGCTGCTAAAACGAAAATCGATGTAATAAAGCCACACGCACGTATATAAGTCCTATATAGCATACTCATATACGAATGTACACACGCGCTTCTATAGGCACTGCTGCTGTGGCTGCGCGAGTGCAATTGCGAGGGCGTTTGTCTTTGACTGCGCTCCAAGCGCGCGCGTACATACGCTCACTTTCTCCGGATTTGTGCGCACTTTTCGCTCTCTCTCTCTCGCGTACAAAAACGACGACTACGACGTCGACGACATCGTCGCTCGCGACATTTAGGTTGTAAGAGAGACGCGTGTGTGTATATAACCGTACGTACGTACGATAATGATAATAATAATGATGCAATCGTGTGTGTGTGTGTGTGTGTATACCGCGTTGCGCTGCCGTGTGTGTGCGCCAGTCGTCGGAATATATCGCGTGCGCGCACGTGCTATATACGTAATTCTTGCCTTATTACTACCACCACCGCCGCCTCCGCTGCTTCTCTTCTTTCTCTCGCTCGCTTCCTTTTTTTTTTAATCCTTTTCTTTTCTCGAATACGAATTTGCGTGTGCGCTCGAGTGCATCGCAAGTGTGCACACACACACACACACACACACACACACACACACACATGTAGATTTGTACATTATACGGGTGAGCAAGCGGAGGCAGCAGGCAGGGAGGTGGGGGGCTGAACAAGTGAATCGAATGTTTTAATGAGCCTGCCTCATGCTGGCGCACTGGCGGAGCAGCAGCAGCGACTAACTTGCACACAGCTCGATCGAGCTGCCATGCGCTATATAGTGTGCGTGCGCGTGTGTAAAGAGGGTGTGATTTTTTTCTCTCTCTCTCTCTCTTCTTTGCTCTTTCTCTTTGAGCTCGGCTGCAGAGCCCGAGGATTAATCGTGTACATTTATTCAATTTTTTTTTCACTCGTCCAGCGATGCAAACGAGTTATATTAGAAAATGTGAAAAAAGCTCGTTTACGACAGTCGAGCACGACGTGTACCTACGTGCGCTGCCTTTTTTCTCTTTCGCCACCTCCCCTCGTTACACCACCCCGTGTATTTGTGTGCATGCGTGTACTTGCGAACGAGCAGAGTTTGGATATACGCGATCAGCACGGCTCGTCATAAATCGTTGGTACGCCGTAAGTAGGCTAAGAGTATGCATCAGGGCAGCTTTCAGGTCTACCTATGCATACACACACACAAACACATGTGTATGGCAATGCACCTATATGTATAACAACGAATCGACCTTATACACACTGCACACATACGCATGCAAGAAGAATTATGCTGATTTAGCACAGTCATTATACAAATCGCGCGCAGCGGTATACGTACTGCGGCCGCCTTTCGTTGAGCCGCAGAGTCTCACAAATGTGTGGCGGTGCAGCACAACGCGAGGATATCATCAAAGTTGACTTTGGCTAGGGCCGAAATTTTACAGCTCGTCCGTAAATAATACTTCTCGGGCATTGTGTATGCAGAATTGAACTCGATCGTGCGGATCGAATTCTCTCATTATTTTCTTTTTTTCAACTCGACTTTTCCACCGATCGTAATGGTGATACGAATATAAGCTCGAATTGCCATTCGCTGATTTAATTGTATACATACTTATTATAATAAACAATACGTACGTACGCAGTATTTGTCGTATTAGCGTGTACGAAGCTATTGTTGATATATACAATACAAAATATTTCACGAGCTGAGTAGCTCAAGCAGTGAATGACACCGCCTAATTCAACGTAATGGACACGATGTATTAACGCGTTTATATTTTATTATTATATTTATATGTGTATCGCGCGGCCGAGAATCGCGAGTGGCGCAGCCTCAACGACGACGACGACGACTATGACGTTTTACGATCGGCCGACCGTAAAAGCTCGCTCGCGCGCGCGGGAAAACGCGATAAAAATCGATCGATACTATAAGCACGAGGTTCTCTCGTAGATAACGCACGCGTCCGATACGGAACTATATATATAACACTAGTCCCCGCACATACATACATTTGTGTGCGTATATATGTACGCGAATGTACGGCGCCGCGTCGAGTGCACTTATTATGTACTCAGCCGCGTAGTTCCGTATATATATGAGCTCCGCGAGTGTGTTGCGTATGTAAACCGCGTGCGTATTCATTGCCTCGTAAACGTTTCGGCTCTGCTTGCTTCAGTCGTGCGTCATTTTTCTCTAATTTTTTTTTTCGGCATCAAAAATGCAATGACTCATGGATAGCGGGGCTCACAGCCCCAATTGGTACAGACGTGTAACAAAATTCGGCGTTCCAATACCCGAAAAGACATCCAGCACAACATATGCAGAGAACATATCGAGAACGGATAATTACATCCAGCTTTTCCCGAGTTTTGCTTATATATACAATTATACCTTACCACTTGCAGATTTACAGAATTAAGGTACTCGCCATCTAGTGGCAGTGGCTGGAATTTCGAATCTTCATACATTTTTTGATCAATTAACGCAAAAAATAAATCATCTTTAAAAATTAAATTTTCGATCAAATAGTTTAAAATTCAAGTATAAAACTGAATATTTTTGTATTAAATTGCGTCAAAAATAATGTTTATAGACAAGAAAATGTTCACGAGCGGATTACAAATGTGATTACAAAAAAAAAACTAAAATTACAATCGATCGATATATTTCGTGTACCCTTGATTCTTCCATATAAATATTGCAAATAAAGAACGGATAGACGCGCGCAAACGTTCCCATATATGTACAAGCAAAGGCAAGCCTAATCGGCTTCTCCGCAGACGCGGTATACACCTTTACTCGTGCGCTTCAAAGTCGTCGTCTTCGCCGACGTCGTCCTCGTAAATTCAAAAGTCAAGCGTAGTGCGCTCTCTCCGCCTCACGTACACGACTCTATTACGAGCGAACTCTAATCCTTTTCTCTCTTTCTCTCGTTGCAGCGTGGCGGGCGGCATATATATATACGCTGCATACATATACGCGCAAATATAGCATCCAAACGAATAGACCATAAAGCAAAGGCAAAAAACAATCCCTGACTATGTCGAAAGAGAGTATACATTATAATAGAGCGTGAGTGAGAGTAAAACAAGAAAGAAAGAGAGAGAAAGAGAACGAGCGCGAGTTTCGCCCATGCGGCGGTGGTCGGCCGAGGTAAAGCAAAGCGCGTGCGAGCGAGCGCAAAAAAAGAACAGGAGTTGAAAAAAAAAGTACGTTGCCGTTGTTAGTGCTAGTATATATATATGGAAGTATGTGTGTGTGTATATGTAGGTACGTATAAATACATCAACTCTCCGAAAAGTGGATCGATAAATAGAGTTCCACATGTATATAGGTAGGTGCACACACACACAGACACACATCCTAGCCTGATTCTGTGTGTACCTGGGCGCCGCGCTTATATACATATAACAACTATACACACCTGTGTGTGCGCTGTTATAGCAGGTTGCTACTGTACATGCACTGCAACGAACGACGTAGCAGACTATATATGTGTATATGCCCTGAACATGCGCGATGAACTGCGCTATTGACGTATAGCGCACAGGCAAGCCAGGTATAAAGGTAGGTGTGTACGACGACGACGGCGCAGGCTTTGTGTGTGTGTGTGTGTGTGTGTGTGTGTCCGTGTATTAACCCACCCCCGCGTCGAGTTTCACCTGCCGCGCGCTCGACGAGAGCCAATTCTCTATTACCGAGCGCTGCGGAGAAAATTCTATTCTCCTGACCTGCGAGTCGCTCTCGGTCTGTCTCTCTCCCTTTTCCCCCCATGGAGTTCGACATTTCACAGTTTTCATGCTTGAATCTTCTCGTTCTCCCAAATACACTGGATACTTCGAATTGAACACGAAAAAGGCTATTGTTTCGAGAGGCTAATGAGTTCGACTCGACTTTTCAATTTTTTACCGTGATCTCTTGTATTACTTCTATTTTTTTTTCAACTCCTCCAACAATTCTACTTGTAATTTTAATTATATGTTCGGTAATCAGCTATTCAAGAAATAATGTAAATATCATATTGAAGAATCTAATCCAATATTATCTCGCTCGTTTAGTTACCGTATTTGCGATGGAGATGTTTTTGTCGCAGGAAATTATACCGAACGAAAGGAGAGCGAAAAAGAAATTATTTTCTAGGATTTTCAGCGCTGAAATAAAACAAAAAGGGAGCAAAAAAAGCCGATCGGATTTTGAAACAAACTTTCGACGAAAGTTACTCCGTGATTCGTTCTACCTTTTTTTCTCTCTCTTTCTCTGTGCTCCAAGCACTCACCAAAGCCAATCAGAGCGTAATTTATCGAGTATTGTTATGGCTTTCCAATCCATTTGTTTTTCAAAGAGATTATACGTTCAACTTTTTTTTCTCTCCCCCGGCTTTTTACAAGCTCTCGGGCTACTTATAACGAACGCGCGGAAAAGTTCGCGTCGATTAAAAAATACAATCGGCGATCGGTGGCGGCGTTAAATCGAACAGAAGAGACATTATACGCGTTACAAAGTTATAATTGGCGATCGATAGTGTGTGTCGGAAATATTGTACTTGGACGTTGAGAAAGATCAGAAGGCAAAAATCGAGCCAGATTTATATATTTATAAATACGACGTATCGGACACGATGGCTTCCAGCCGTGTGGCAGTAGTGATATACACGATTCACCGGGAATGGATCAAAGCTCGACCTACACAGATAAAACGCGACGATTTCTTCTCTCTCTCCCTTTTTTTATCGTTAACCGGAAATTGACGATTTTTCCATTACCCAAAAACGTCGATACTGGCCTGCCTACATTCTACGTATAAATAAAATCGATACTTTCTCGCACGATCGCGAGTGAAATGGAGAGAGAAAAAAAAGAACGAAACGAGCAAAAGTGTCCTCGAAAAGTTTGTCGATAACAATTGCCCCCAGCTGCCGCCATACCACCGCCGCTGCCCCGCTGCAATCGCAGTAACCTAGGCGACAGTAATGTTTTTTTGTTTTCTTCTTCTTCTTCTTCTTCTTCATTTTATTTCGGTCGTCAATGCGTCGTTGGAATAACGATTGTGCCGGACGGGCAAAATATTCATATAACCGATTACGAGGAAGCTTTTGCGCATTTATTGTGTTGCAGCATTGCGCGGAGTCATGGTCGTCAACGGCGTAGAGGCACGCGAAAATTTCGTCGAATCTCGATATTTCCGAGGATGCTTTTCTTTTTCTTCCATATTTCTTGTATCTTCTGTTCTTTTTTTTTTTTTGAGAAGTACGACGCGTTGCGCGTTTTCGCAGCTGAAATTGCAGGATACCGTATTTCCTGTGTGTCTGTGTGCGTTGCACCTGCGCCGTGATTCTCGGATAACGCTCGGATACATTCGTATAAATTACGTAAAAAACAATAACAGCAACAACTAAAAAAGTAGAAAAAAAGAGAGGCTTTCTATAGATATTTATGTATTCGAGTACACCCGAGATTTACACATTATAATACATACAGCCATATTTGCAGGAGAGAAAAATCTCACGACGGTGTAAAAGCAAGTATATATCACAGTATAAGTATTAAATTTTCCATCACCGAGGGCGGTAATGTTATCAGACCGGGGCTGTATTCGATATCCATTAACCCCTCTCCACTGCCACTGCTACTATTGCTGTGCCAATTTATACGGTATAGGACGCGGAGGATCTGCCCCGCTCACGTTCGAGAGAGAGAGAGAACTTTTGCTCGTATATGCAAAGGTTCGATCATCTTCGCGCGACTCAATATCGTATACGGGTCATATACCAACACATGGATATAGGTATATACAGGCACAAGGTCCTGGAGAAGGAACTTTGAGAAATAATGAAAAGCGTGTTTATCTGCGTCGTTCTTATTAATTACTTCGAAGGGGATCGATCGATTGAAATTTTCTTTTTCATCCGTATGAATTCAATTTTAAATGAAAAAATGATATAAGTCATAACAAATATAAATCATATCGCTGTATAAGAATTTCCTCGCAACTTATGCAATTTCAAAACAAATTTGACACTTGCGATTTTCACTGAAAATTCTTGTTCGCCACCTATTGGCAATATGTTGATCTAAACGATATTACGAGTTTTACTATTCAACATAGTAATTTTTCGTATAAGACATTTTTTTCAAAGTATTTGAACGTACTATTTGGTAGTTACATTGTAATGTTTCTCAAAGTCATAGTAAAAGGTTTCATAGAGATGGTACATCAATTACTAACCGAACATAGTAATGTTTATCGTGTAATATTTTGAAATATTATAAATCTTTTTTAGTGTAACTGACACAGCCCAGTTGAAATATGAAAATCACCGACACAATATGCGACGAATATTGTCATTCTATGAATAAATGTCCCGTCATCGTGACGGTATACACCTGACTAACGTCGATTTTAAATCGAAACACCGCTGTACATTGAAGTTCAATGTATAAAAGAGTACTGCTGTTTTGGAATCAGCGTCGCAGCCAGGTGTACATAATATAATACAGCAGCTTCAGGCGCGCACTCACAACGACGACTCCTAAGAACTTGGGACACCAACGTGTTCGGGCATGGATTACACGCGCAGATGCTGCGCAGCGAAACTCGGCTGCCCGACGTAACCGAGCGGATATTGTGTAACGGTCAGCCGCAGTGGCGAGGAACGACGACGACGTCGACGACGATGAGCATCAACGCAGTAGCAGTACACGAAGCGCAAACGAGCGCAAAGAACTTCGAAACTGCGACCTTTCCGATATTTCGATGCATTGTTACGATGATATCACGAGTTGTACGAGTAGCGATTCCGAGAGCTGTCGATATACTTTTACGGCTATAACCCTCGAACCGATTGAGATACGAGGAAAAAAGAAAAGGCAGAGATTCATCTCATCGCTTAGTGGAAAAACTTTTTTCAAGCGATATATATAGGAAAATAAAAGCTTGGCCATTGCGCGCCCAGATGCATCCACATAACGTAATAAAATATCTGTGCATTATCGCGTACAGTAAATAACATAGTGCGCGCACGCGTCCGAGTGGGTGTGTGCGTACACACCTATACGCAGACATAGTCACGAGTAATATTATAATAAAATATCATAGGATGGTGCGTGGCTCGCGTCGCGCGCGGGCCGGCAAAAACGTATACACTTGCGTTTGCAAGCCCGAGGAACGTTCGTATATAGCACGATATAGTCAAGAATAGACCAGACTTCCGGAAACGGTATCAAGAGAGCGCAACTCGAGCAATTGAGATAATTGTCGTAATTCGGTGTACTTTCATATACACACGCACTGCTCACACATACACACGCGTATGTGTTCTCGCGCCTGCGCCCGTATATAATATAAAAGCAGCAGTTCGCAAGTCGCACGGCCTCATAATGCACAATACGATATTGCCGTTTATATACACTTACGTATAGCTCTCCGCATCGTCGTGGCCGCGGCAAGCGAAAATAAATAATTCAAAGCCATCCACTTGTAATAGGCCATAAGATAATAAGTCTGGGCATATTATAGAGAGAGAGAGAGAGACGCGTACGGGGCCGGGGATGGGTACGCGAGGGATGAAACGCGCGGTATATATCTATCGATTATTGTTATGGGTTTTTATACATAGGCGTTGTATACGAGCGCAGCTCAAAGCAAGTCGACGTACGTACGGCATATATAGCATATATTATATCAAATGTGGAATACATTAACGTTGCGTGACGTATACATATATGGTATTTATATGTGCAGTTGGAAATGGAAAATTCGAGGAATATTCAATGGCAGAAATGCATTTATAGCGGATCGATTATCCACGTATACGCGAACACGGACTCAGACACATACGTGCGCGCTCGAATCTAATCGTTTAATTGGCACTGTAATGCCAAAGCATTCGTTTTCCAGGGTTGCGATTGAAAAAAAAGCTCGCGGATTGAGAGCTTTTTCGCGAGAGCTTACATATGCCGCGCGCGCGATATCGTACAGTCATTACGGTATGTTAATCGCAGAAAGAAAAAATTATACCTGCACGATGATGAATGTGGAAGGCATACGAGGCACCGTGAGAGAGGGAGAGAGAAAGAAAAAAAACGATCCAATATGTGCCACATCAAAATTGTCATTCAAAGGAATTACTATTACGCGTTTATGCGCGCGTATAAGCAGGTCAAAAGCTCATCGCGGTATTCTCTTTGTGCCTTGCTCAATGCGGCGACTGCATTATATAACACACACAAAAAGTTTATCGAGAATAGCAAAAAATTAAGAAAATTAAAAAAGTATACGACATAAAGCACAGATCGCTGCAATTTAAGCTCGATGGTCACACACACACACACACACACATACACGCAGCTCAAAATCGCCGTACATTATCCGCGTACTTGCGAAATTCTCGGAAAGACGCGCGAAGCGCAGCTCCGTATAATACTACTTTTGTCACATGCCACTACATAACTACGTGCAGCGAGCACGAACGAATGAATCATCGCTGAGCTAACGTTTTCTTCATTATTAGTATACATTAGACCGATCTCGGGGCACGCCGAGCGCGCGAAAAAAAAAAAAAAATTTAATTCGCGCTCGGCGCTTCGATCGAGGCAGCTTCAAGCGAGATAGAAACAAAAAAAAAACTACAACCGCACTCGGTGGCGAGTAGTTTAGTTAGGCGGCGGATTTTTCGAAATAATTTTCACCTGCGCCGAGAGTGGCTTCTTCCCGTGTGTTGCGCAATGTACATGCACGCCCGCCGTTGATCTGTATCGTATTTTTTTTTTTACGAACGTCCGTGTACGGATATAATTTTTTTCACTTTATTTTTCGTTCGTTTCTATACTTTAATTTTTCAACGCGCTTACGTATGCCGCAAACGTGTGCATGTATGTGATATCGTTATCTCTTTCAACAAGCTATAAAATGCACGTGTGTATGTGCGTACGAACATTCGGTTAAGCTATATTCCGCGCACGCGAACTCTCGTATGTGCAATCGCACACGCGTGCATACGAGAACGTGTATATATGTATATGGTTTCGATGGAATGAAACAGAGTATTTTTTGTATAATATGCCACTGCTTCGAGTAAACGTGTGTATTTGTGTATACACCGCAAGTTCGCGAGGCTGCTTATAATATGGGCTCGCGCGCGCGCGCAATGTCCGCGCACATCAGATTAATAATATAAGTACGTGTTCGTGTGCTCGATACGTATTCGGGCGCACGAAACGCGACTCGCTCGAGCTTTTTCCCTTCCTCGCCCTCCCACACTCTCTCTGCGTCTCTAGATTTTACTCTCTTCTTTTTGTCGATGTTTACCAGCGATTTGCATTCATAAATATTTTACAAGCTGTGTGTGCAGCGCGCGTTTATGTACGCGGGGATTATACATACACGCATAAGAGATATATATATGCTGCGTGCGTGCATCGTTGTCGCCAGCCACGCGATGACTCATATTTGTGGCACCGAGCTGCTGCTGCCGCCTCGATTGTTGTACACTGCTCCGAGACACACACACACACCATATAATAGAGGCACATACTTGCATCAAATGGTACGCGAGACTCGAGTCTTAACTTCTCTCGCATACGTATAATATAGAGAGACGGCCGCATCTTTCGCTCTCCTATATGTGAGTATTATGATCCTGAGGACTTTGTATTATCATACGCGAATTGGGTTCGAGAAAATTCGACATTTATGGAAATCACGCCGCAAACAACGTATCCACAGCTTGCGACGAGCGTATTTTGAACTTGTATAAATTGCGACGCGCGAACTCCTACGGCATGTATAGACACACATATAGTCGGACGGACGGACACAGTTCAGAGCATTTTATGTATGTAAAATGTTTGCTCGCGACAAACGGAGTCTTTTGTGTCCCGTCTCTATATGTGCAGGCGAGTAAGTACGTACCACGTCGATGTGTGTTATATGTCTGTGCGGCATACGATAGACTCATTATGCGCGCAACTAGCCTCGAGACTTCGGTCCATTATTCTATCTCGACGTACTCGCGTATGCGTACACGTGAACGCATGTAAACGCATTACTAATTGCGTATTCTATTTCGGCGGTCGTCAAAAAAAAAAAAAAAAAGAAAAGAAAGAAGAATTTCGAGTTCCGAATGGACGTTTCGTTCGGCGGTGCGCGCGCTAATTTAGAGTACATCGTTAAATGAATATAAATCATGCGTGCGCGCATATTCCGCGCGTCACATGCATTTAGCGCGCGTATAGTGCATCGATATTTTACGCGGCGAATCTACCCGATGGACGGACGAATTACGTGTACGTACGCGATAGCTGGTCAGCTGCGTTTGCGCGAGAGCTGCGATCGCTCTGTATTAGTCAAACGAGTTACACGCGAGCAACGGGTCGACTTATCGAAACTTGTCCACTTGTACTTTCGACCGATTTATATTCACACACGCCACGAGACACACGAGACACGAGACCCGGTGGAATGTTAAATATATTCAAATTTGCCGCGCGCGCTAGATATAGGTGTATAATGATGCAGACTGGCATAGGCCGACGCGATGGCATAATGGGAAAATAAAAAGGCCGGAGAAAGGCGGAAATTATTATATCGGAGTTTGTTTCTAATTTTTTTTTCTTTTTTCAGGCCAAATTTTTTCACGCATTAATATATTAGCCTATGGCTCTTTCGTGCAAGAGGAAAATGTCTCGGAACGGAAAATATAATAATATAAATAATGATATATAACCACGAAACGAGGGGGGCAAAAAAATCACCTGCCCCCGGGAGGCGAGAGAGTGTCATCGTCGTCGTGGTACGCTGCAGCAGCTATAATAATCTTATATACTGCTCAGGTACAACGTAAAACTCCCACGGATTATGTCGAGTCGCGGATCGCTATACTTTTCTCCTTTTTTTGCCTCCCCCCTTTTATTATTTTTTTTTGTTCGTCCGCGTGGACCAGCAGTCACTCTTTGATTGAAAAGTCCCGACGTTTCTTTTCTTTTCTTTTTTTTACGACTCTGTTTCAATAATAGACTCGCGACTGCTCGAGCTGGGAGTCGATATTGCATATTATAACGGAAAACTGCACCTAAACTGTGCGCATGCAGTCTCGAATATAGATCCTATAATATAGATATTTTCCGAGGTTATTTCACGCGCGATATACGCCCGCACCCCCCTGCCACGCGATGAAAGGATATCTATCTCTTTTTCTCTCATTTTTATCTTCATCCTGGCAGTATATGTATATAGGTATATATATATCGGGTATATGCGCTACGTGCACGTCGAGATGCAGAAAGAAATTCGCGCGCGCGCGAGAAAGAGAGAAGAAAAGGTAGTTGAGAAAAAAGAACAAACGCCATGGGAACGAGATGATTCTCGCGAATCGGCCTCTCCACGACGCTACATACATACAGTAGGTATATGGTATACAGTATATTTCTGGCGAGCTCTGTGGTTTTTACCTCGACGTAACGTGTACCAGGCCTTGGTGCAGTATATCTATACAGGCAGAGAGTAAAAGAGAGAGAGAGAGAGAGAGAGAGAGAGAGAGAGAGAGAGAGAGAGAGAGAGAGAGAGAGAGAGAGAATCTCTCGGTCACGGACTCGTTACGTTCGCTTTGGCGCAATTTGTTGATTTTTATTTTCATTTCGTTTTGTTCCACTCTATGGAGCGAAATCAGTGCGCGTCGATGGCTAGCTGCTGCTGCAGCTCGTTCGCTGCCAATGTGTGCGCAGTCCGGGGCGCGCGTTTACATCGACAACAACAACAACAACGACAACACGAGCTCCCCCCGCGCTTCGCGTCAATCAGTAACGCGGGGGTGATCGCCGAGTAACACATTTCGTAAATTTGAAATATTTTACGCGCCTGTCTATATACGCGTATGTATGTTAATGCAATGCAAACAAGTACCCGCGCGAGGTATTCGTATACGTATTTGCGTGGACGGTGTCGCGCGCGCGCGAACGTGCACGGCCGATATAAATTAGTGAATTTACAGGAGCTCGGGTACAATACATTCGTCGTTAGTTTTGGCCAATTGATTTTAATAAATTGCACGTTGTTATGTGTGTATAGAAAAATTACAGCTACGACGGCACTTTGTACATTCATTATCATAAGCACGGGAAGTTTTGCTCTTTGACGATGGTACATTTTGTGCACAAGTACATTGCATGTCGAAGGTAGACATATTCCTCTACTGAAAAATTCATGTGCTAAGTAGCGTAAACAATTTTGAAAAGATACAGTTTCTATATGTAGACGCGAGTGAGTCGCATTATAAAGCTTTCAGAATTTAGGCTGAGAAGTGATTATATGCATGAAATTAGTATCAAATTGAGGAGTTCAACATTTTATTGGCTAGTAATGAATAATGTGTTACACTTTCTTACAAAAATCATTTTAAAACTCGAACACTGTTTTCATACTTGAGACAACATTGGAGGAACTTGTGGAGGTAGTTTCGATGCTCGAGTGATGCACCGAGTTTATGTAAACATTGAAATATCTCTTGGTTGCGTATTTATTTCTGCAAATATCACATGTATATCTGATACCTTAATGCACTGCATCGATGTGGGCTTTAAGGGAGTTCGTTTTTTTTACCGCACCTATCACATGCATGTATGACACCTTTGTGCTCCGAACTGATGTGTATATTGAGAGTATTTTTTTGCTTGAATGACTTTCCGCCTGTATCACATGCATAAGTGATTTTGCTATGCACCTAATCGATGTGAACTTTGAGTATCACAACTATGTGTGACACCATTGTGCGCAACGTCGATGTGTTTTTTGAGAGTACCCTTCTGTGAGTATTTCTTTCCGCAAATATCACATGCATGTGTGATACGATGGTGTACCGAATCTATGTGTTTTTTTAGATTACTCTGATCTGAAAATTTCTTTCCACAAAAATCACATTCATGAATGATTTTATTATGCACCGAATCTATGTGCTTTTTGACATTAGAATGATCAGAATATTTTTTTCCGCAAATATTACACGCACGAGTGATTTTATTATGTAACGTATCAATGTGATTTTGGAGAGTTCTGTTAGTTACGTATGTCTTTTCACAAAGATCACAAGTATAGGTGACAGCATTATGCACCGCATCGATGTGGATTTTGAGATATTTCTTGGTTGAGAACTTCTTTTCGCATAAATCGCATGCATGTTTAACACCTTTGTGCACCGAATTGATGTGTATTTTCAGATTAGAACTCGTTGAAAATGACTTTTCGCAGATATCGCATATGTAGCTTGTACCATTACGCACTGTACCGATGTGGGTTTTAAGATCATCTTTTTGTGAAAATGTCTTGCCGCATATATCACATGAGCGAGTAATGCAACGATGTAATGACTGGTCATGCTTATTCAAATTGCATTTATTTGCATATTTTTTCCTACATATTCCGCATCCGTGGGTTGTATCATTACGTACAGTACCAAAATGTGTTTCAAGGTTATGTTCGTTGTTAAACGTTTTCGTAATTTTTCTGTTTTTGTTCTGTTCAACAATTCCACAGTCAAAATCTGTACTCGACTCTTCTATAGCATAATCAAAAAATTCTTGTTTAACTTCCTCAGTGGTTTCTATTTTATTAATAATTAATAAATCGAATTTGGGCTTCACATCTTTGCATTCAAAAACTATTTTCATATTGCCATTATTTCCGTTACCTTTTCTGAGCGTATAGGCCTGTTGAAAAATGAAAACTATGTGAGAATTTTCACAACATAAAATACGAGTTACATGTAACTGTCAAGTCTTACTGAATTTTCTTGCGGAAATGTTAAGAATTGGAAATTTTTAAGATCGGGTTTCTCGTCAATCATTTCACACTCATTTGCATTGTGGGAGTCATCACTAAGCTCCTCTTTCACCCTATAAAATAATTCCAGTAAATTTAAGTATTACGTTATGATGTTTTTATGATTTCATTCTCACAAAATGAAAATTACCTGACAGCACTATTAAGTACGTCACTGGGTTCCATTTTTCTCACTTGCGGAATTTCGCTAACAGTTAGCCTCTCTGCGATAATTTCACATATCAAACTAACTATATGCACTGGCTATACTTTGAACAAAAACTGTGTCTATACGCGAAGAGCACCTCAGCTTATGTGTCTCGACCAGCTCCGCACATAACCGACTATCGTGGGCAGCGTAGCGCTATCGTATCGTGGCATGCACAGGCAGCAAAACACCGTGCTGGGCTGACTCGGAGGTCATGCATTCGACGCGCAACGTAAACAACAGAACGAGCACAGCTTCGTATGACGTTCGCCAATTTTTTCGAGCACTCGTGTAGGTTCAATTTAAGTTGATAATATTTACAAATTATAATAATGCGAGAATTCGAAGTTATCAATCCATAAGAAGCAAAATTAAGTCATTTTAATTACGTTATGTATCTCATACGGTAAGCATTCTTCGATCAATGATATATTATTACGAGAAAAAGGAGAAATTAAAAAAACGATTCTTTGGAGCGCGAAGCGCACTGAGAATGAGCTAGTTATATACATAATATAAACCGCGAGAACTAGTTTGTGAGCGTTTCGCTGCACAAAGACTGCTGCTGCTGCTGACTGCTGACTGTCGCGCGCTGCCAGTCGAGGAATCGAGTTTCAATCCTCGACAGGTAACCTAATATATTTATTTAAGCCCTCTTTCGGCAGGTTGAATGTTTTTCTCATTATGCACACACACACACACTCTCGCGTGATCGAGCCTATACAGTATAGATATATGTAAAAATACAAATGGATTTTTCCTCTTCTTTTTTTTTGTTTCGTTATAAAAGTCAAGCGCGCCCCTCTCTCGTATCCTATGGACCGCGTTACGTCGTTACAGCAGCGGTATTGACGCAAGACGAGAACGAAAGAGAAAGAGAGAGAGAGAGAGAAGGAAAATAATAATCCCAGAGATTCCGTAATTCGATCTGTACGAGGACGAAAGGAAAAAAAAATCAGGTGGCTATGTCTGCTCGTGCATGTATGCCTGTATAGGTATGCGTGCGCCGCGCTTGTCACCTGCTATTAATTCGATTGCAGCGCACTGCGCGCATAATAGAACCGATCGGCGACAAACGAATTATTACAAATATATATTTTTTTATTATTAACGCGCGACTTCGTCTCCCGCGTATTGTTAGCTTATGTATGAATAAATACGTGTCTCGATGACTCGCGTATCCATTATCATTCGTCATGATCATCGTCGTCGTCGTCCTCACGCGCGAGCAACGTTGACGATTTTATGTAACGAATTACACACGCATACGATGAGAATAGCACGCGAGAGACGGCCAATTCGCGTATGCGTATTATTGATATAATACGGGTTATTATCGACGCGTGCGAATCGATGCCCGATTATTATAGAGCCTAATTATGAGACCACGTCCAGTATAATTGTGGCGAATCATCGCAGTCCATTTGAGTTTATTTTTATTCTATCGTTATTCTTTAACAACGAATAAATTTAATAATAACATCGTTATAATAGGACATTTTGTCTCGTATAAACACGGCGCTGGCTTTAAACCCTTTTTTTTTACTTGCTCTCGAGCCGCAAGTGCCAAACCGCACGCGGGGCAGCGTTGCGTATATATATATATACTGCACGTTGCAGTACGTGACACATAAACACACGCACGCACACACACGAGTTCGCTCTAGCTCGCGCGATATTATGTATGAACTGCGGTACTATGCGTGGCTCTATGTGTATATATACATACACCGAGGCGTGCACATACTCGCTTGGAGCTCGAGAGCAAGAAAAACCTCAATTTTTTAATTAAAAACAATTCAAACCTATTTACGGTGCGCGCGCGTGCGTATGACGTGCGTCCGCCGTCGCCGCCGCCCAATCGTAATACGCGAAAGATGCGACCATAAATGTTGGATTATAAATTATACGATGCATCGTATAATGAATATATATAATATGTAGCAGTTTATAGGGGAAACGAGTTTTTCGTTCGTTCGTATACGCATGCAACGCTGTTTATAAATATACGTATATATAATATATAATATAAAAATGAATTTATACCGGTGCAAGGACCCCGCTCGAGACTCCAAGCCTTCGTGTTTCAGCGCGCAGGATATAAT
>CACVKI010146031.1:82971-103832 GCA_902732785.1 Trichogramma evanescens | reverse complement strand
AATCTCTCTTTCTCTCTCTTTATTCCTCCGACTAATCCGTCTCCGATATACATGAAACCTCTGAAAAACTTATGAACTCACCATATGTATATGTGTGTGTGGGCGGGTGAGCGCGTCCCACCCGAGAGGGTGAAAACGAACGTATACATATAGGAGTTGGGCAGTATATATACTAACATATATATTATACATAAGATCGACAGAGAAATCGATCGTCAGCGTCGCCACAGGGGCCTCTCTAGTATTGTTATTGTTGTTGTTGTTGTTCTCTCTCTCGCTCACTCCGTGCTTTGCATCTGACGCCTTTGGACGTATCTTCTTACCCTGCTGAGCGAGAGAGAGAGCGAGATAGAGATAGAGAACCCATCCTTTCTCCCCCTATACATATATGCGGCTCGAGCATGTGCAGCATATACATAGACGCGCGGCGCGTTATATATACATGCAACCGACGGAATCGGAGAAACGGACGACAGACGTGAGCGACGATGGACATCTGACCGCTGCTGTTTCTGCTGCTACGTGTATGTGTATATGCTATTATCGAAGCCTCGGTTTGTGTGTGTATGTGTGTGTATACAGCACGTACACCGCACGACGCTGGGGCGACGTAGCGGCGAGAATTTAATTATCGAAGCTTATAAAAGACAAATGTCCGTCAAGCTCTCTCGTGAGCGGCGGAGCACAAGCCCCCCAGACGACGACGACTACGACTACGACGACTACGACGAGTATATCTACATCCCCGAGAGTTGGAGCTATAATACGATTTTAACCAAATAATTCGATTTCACGATTAATTCGATTGTTTTATTTTACTTCATTTTATTTTTCTATTTTTCATCCCTCTACGCTGTGCGCAGCAGTAGCAGCAGCACGAGAGAGACGAGTTAACGGAAAAATAAAACTGGCCTCTCTGCGTAGGCAGCGCCATTGTATTTACGCCTTTTCGACTTTCTCATCGCTCCGCGCGAGCTTGCTTATATACCTATATGTATATATCTGCTCGCTCTCTTTCATCCTACGCTGTACACACAAGTGTTTCGCTCTAGCTCTCGCTCTCTCACTTTCCTGAAGAGAGCAAAGCTGCCGCTGCCGCTGCTGCTGCTGCTAGGTTGTACTGCAGTGCGGTGCAGCAGCAAAGTTTTGAAAAGCTTGCGGCATAAGCCCGAGCTTCGCGTCTTTTATTTATTTTTTTTGCTTTCGCTTCTGCTTCTTCTTCTTCTTCTTACAAGCTCCTGTATACGTCAGGGGGTGTTTATGTGTGCCTATACAGCGAGAGGCGCGCACCGCAACGCGAGTGCACCATTAAAAAAATTAAACTTTATGCAGGGCGGCCCACCGCGTATAGTGTACGTGTGTAAGATTGAAATTGCGAAATGAATTTTCGCTCCCGTTCGCGGTGCCGCGCGTTAAGTTGCCTGCCATCGAGAGCTAGAGTACGGCAATTTTAATTTATCGTCAAAAGGAGCTTTGAGCGCGCGACTCGCGCGAATCTCGCACAAACGAGTAGAGCTCGCGAGAACGCGCCAGAAGAGAGCGAGAAAGAGAAAACAGAAGGGATAGGGGAGCGAGCGATTGATTCGTCGATCGTAAATCCATTAAAAAGCGCAGACATAATGAGCTTGATTTTATGCACAAAAACTATACGTATAGGTCCGGGAAAATGCGCATACGCTATAAACAGCCATGGTTGAAGTTTTCGAATGCTAGAGAGAGCATCAATGAAACGTCCATTTAGTCAAATGGATGAATCTACGTGTGTGTTTGTTTGCTTGCTCACATTTGCAGGTGTATAAGCATACGCGGCGAGAGCTTTTGTATATATAATATCGACGTTTCGCGGGGGGTCGAAAAGCTCTCGCTCACGGCTCTCTGGGGCTGTCCGTATATACATAATACAGGAACATACACAGCACTGCAAAGCCGAGTTACTCTCGGCCGTAGGATATAGGTAGAGGTATACGGCGCGGCGAGCGCGCGAGCTTTATAAATTATTGACAAAACGAGAAATGGTATCTAACTGCGGTTGCAGGCCGCGCACTGTGGTGGTGGTGATGTGCGGTATACGTGCAGCTATAGGCCAGGCAGGTAGGTAGTAGTAGCTCTTGTGCTTTTACAACAAGAGCGTAGTAGTAGTAGTGGTAGTAGGTATAGACCCAGCGCAACGTATACAGATAATAGAGGCGAGCGCGAGCCAGCGGCGCGTGGCATACGTATCGATCGAAATTTTCGCGCGATCCTCCTCGCCGCCGCCGTCTTTTTCCCTCCGCTCCTCCACCCTCCCCCAAGCGAGTCGTTCGGCAGCAGCAGCAGCAGCAGGCTATATTACGTGCAGTTGCGGCTTGGGCTGCCACAGTATGGACTTTTGGAATTGAAATAGATATGTATTTATATATCGCAATATATCGCGTTTATCCGTATATATATCCATAGGTAGCGGTAGCAGCAGTAGTAGTAGAAAGTGGCGGAAAGTAATAAATTAAGCATGTATACCGCGCGTTGCTATAGTCTTGCGGACGTTCTCGCTCGCTCGCTCGCTCGTGTCCAGTATATAGTCAGTTTGCGATACGATACATAATGCACGCCCAGTTTACGCGTGCTGTATATAATATGTAAGTGTGTGTGTGTGTGGCCCCTCTGCGAGACGACGACTAAGGAAAACTTTGGGCATGGGCTCTCTCTCTCTCTCTCTCTCGCTCCGTATTTATACGCGTAGGTGCTTTTGCAGTGTGCTCTGTCTTTCCTCCTGCTTTTTGCCCTGCGTTACGCACACACACACATACATACAGACATAAAAGCTGGTGTGTGTGTATATATATACACGGAGAGAGAGAAAGAAAAATCAATAACGCGCGCCGCTGAACGCGCAGCACACACACAGACACACACACGCCATCAGGTAGACGAGCGAGCGCGCGCGCAACTTCACTGCTTGCCTGCCTGCCTGCCTGCCTGCACGAGGGACAAAACACGCGCCGCGCCGGTTTATACATACCTGGTGCGCAGCCCGAGCTACACAGCGCAGCACACGGCACAGCGCTCGCCCCCTTTTGCGTATAGCGTATAGCGCGATCGAATTTTGCCCTGCGAGTCGACCGTACACGCGACTGTATATATATAACTGCTGCTGGTGCTGGTGCTGGTGCTCAGCTCGGCTCTCGTGTGCATTGCTGTTGCCGTGTGCGGGCGAGAGGGTAGTAGTAGTAGGTGTGCGCGCGAGCGAGGGTGTCTCTCTTTCTCTCTCGACTGCACTGCCTCGTATGTATATATGCGTATAACGCTGCCGTTATTATATCGTTATTACTCTACTCGAGGCGCACGGGAGAGAAAGCGCACGAGGTGTTTTCGCAGTTTAACAAACAACAACAACAACCACGAATAACAATGATAAAAAGTAACGACGACGACGATGTCCGTATACGATAAATATCTCCACGCGCGTATTCAACTTTGACGAAATTTATTTGCCCTCGCGCCGACGCATACCCATACGTATAGCACTTGTATTAATTGGATTGCAATTAATACGCGCCTCGGCTCTCGATCGACGAGTGGAATTGTTTTCTATTTCCTCCCTCGCTTTATCCTTCACATTCTCTTCATAGTCAAGAGGCCCTATGATGTAAACACGTACAAGAATCCTCTATCGCACGAAATCGGACTGTTAAGGCGATTATCGCTCGGTATATAGCGTATAACGTACACGCGTAACGAGATCAATTTCTGCATATCGCCACGCTCTTATATTTCACATCTACATATACGATGTAAGTCGAGCGATGCATATATAGACGTTGCTTTCTCTGCCGCGCAACTCGCGTTTAAATAATATACCCTGCTCGCGATAGGCGAACTTGTCAGAGAATTTCATTATAATATCCAGCTGGCCGTGCGAGGTAGAGATAGAAAAATGATTCTCGGTGCAGTTCGTGTATTATTATTATTATATTATATATGTGTGTGTGATATGATGTTTTTTCTATATGCCATACGCAGTACGCGTCGGAGGCAATTTTATATAAGCTCGTAGTACAGCTCGTGAAAAAAAAGAGTCGACTGCGTACAACACGACGACAGGTAACGAGCTTCGTGTCGGAGCAAATATTATAATATACGTGATGATTCGGAGGCTTTCCTCTGCTGCTGCTCCGTGCGCACACCTCTTTCTCGTTTTCTCTCCTTCGATTTGGCCGTCGCGCTATATATATATTTTTTTTTTTGCGAGATTTGCGCGCGTATATACGTACGCTTCGGAATAATTTGCGCAACACCCGAGAGTGCAAGTGCTGCTGCTGCAGGGCGGAGGGTAAAAAGGAGACACTCGTTGCGTGAATACGTATTCATATAACGTAATATTGCCTTTTTTCCGAGAAGAGGAGGGGTTGAAGAAGAGTAGAAAAAAAAGAAACGAAGGAACGCTAGGTGGCTTGCGAACGCTAATGCACACGACGCGCGGCAGTTAGCTTGTACTTTTGCGCATTAGAGCAATGCCAGAGAGAGAGAGAGAGCTACCTTACTCTCTCTCTCTCTCTCTCTCTCTCTCTCTTGCAGTCTAAGATATATTATTAGGAAAGTAGCGTGCAGAAACGACAACGACAAAACTCGTTACGCCTTCGAAACTTTAACGAGCTCTTGTGCTGCTATACCATCGCTGCGCTGTCTCTTACTCTGTGTAGCCTCTATATCTCTACATCTCTTGCGCGCGCGTGTGGCGACAGGCTTTTCTCGAAAAAAATAAATAAATAAATTAAAAAAAAGCTCGCAGTAGCCTTTTCCACCGAGTGTCGTTTCGATGATTAGAAACAAAAAACCACACCCAGCTATACAGCCCTGAAACGCGTATAACCACCTGTTATTTTTATGAGTCGTACATCGAGATGACGCAAAGGGTCATCTGTTCAACGACACGCGGTGCTTCGCACCTCATTGACGAAATAAGAGAAAAAGGCAGAAAAAATCTCTAGCTCTCGCAAGATATCCGAGAGGAAGAAAAAAATGAGGTGACATTGCAACCGAACGCCAAACGGCGAAAGAGCTCCGGTAGGGCATTGCACGTATAGGCGCGAGCGCGCGGGGGGACGCGAGGACACCAACGCGGAGACAGAGAGGGAGGAACAAATTGTCGCGCGCTCGCATCGTAAAAGCCTTCGTATTTTATATAGAATGTGTGTCTGTGTGTGTACGCGCGTAGGTGGCACACCTGCAGCGCGCGCGCAAAAGCACTAGCTACTGTTGCGCTCTTATTGTTGAAAACAAAGCAAATGTGCCAGTGGGTCTCTCTCTCTCTCTCTCTCTCTCTTTCTCGCTCTTTGCCTCTCCTTCTCTCTTTTTCTCTTTATCTACGATCTCTCGCAATAAATTAACATGGGAGATAATGATAAGCGCTATATCCTCCTTTCTTCCTTAGCCCGTGGCACGGCACGCAGTTGTTGCGCACGCCTTCGCTTACACACACATCCTATATATATATGTTGCAGGTATATACAACAGGGCTAGTGCAGTCGCACGCATCTTGCATACTTTTATAATCCCCGCGTGCGCGCGAGTGGCTGGATCAACGGGAGATAGAGACCCTCATAAATATAACCGTATACATAGGAAGAGAGAAGGCATGTGTGTGTGTGTGGGTGCGAATACATACGCAACCTTCTCTCTCTCTCTCTCTTCTTTTGTGCGCTTGTTGTGTTGTATACATGTGCGAAAACTACTGCACCGCACAGCGCGAGCCGTGTGCTGTGCGACCCTTGCGCTGCTGCACCGAGCGCACTTACGCGCACACGCACAGACACACATGCCGAGGCGTTCGCGCGCGCGTCTCAAGTGCATGTATACGCATACATACGCAACTGCTTTTCATTATTACTTCATATATGGCTTTAATTGTGCGCGGAGCGTTATATACACGTGTATATTCGGCTTTTCCATGGCACCCGCAACCCATTGTCGCAACTATTATCCTAGCGTCGCGCGCTTGCCATACGTATATACCATTATTATTATGGTTTCGCACGAAACGAAACTTCTCTCTTTTTTTTTTCTTCGCTCGGCTCTCGAGAACCCACCACTATTACACGTACGTACACCTAACACCGTACACACACACACGCGCGAGCTCATCAATGTTTAATTATATATCGCGCTCGAGCCTCTCGAGTACTCGTCGATGAAGCGTTCTATATTGGCCCCCTTACATGTACACAGCAGCATAATATAAGCTCGCAATTGCGAGCGACGAGTGCGGGGGCTGCCGCTGCTGCTGCCGAGGCACAGGTACGCACATTTAATCGTTCGTATATAATTTCACACGACCGAATTATATACGTATGAAGTGGTATATTAAGATGCCTGTATATGTGTGCGCGTCACACCGAGTGGCGGACGTTTTCTAGGCACAGGCGCGAGAGGAGACGCACAATTAGTTAAACGATCGAGCATATAGCCAGAAATAGAGTGGATTATAATTTATCTAGCATGTGCATGTACAACCATATGCAGATTAAGTGAGTAAAAAAACTGCACTACCTATGCATACTATAACAAAAATCATCCTCGAGGGTGCCTAAGCTGTTTAGCCGATGAAAGCTCGAGCTCGCATATATATACAAAATATGATACGAGGAAAAAGCTCGGCCGTTCGCCGCGGCGATAGCCATCGAGTCATCAGCCCATAGTGCAGCTCGCCCCGTGTGTGCGCTTTCACATTCACACCTACATTCGCATTATGTATACATTATACGACCTGTATTTGGATGTACACGTTCGTGTGCGGGGTTGGATGTGTTTTGCCTATTACACAAGTTGTACACGATAATTATCATCTTGATAACGATGCATTAACGAAAATCTTCGTAGTCAGTGCAGAGAAAAGATTTAGAAATTGATCGCCCATTAGGATATGATTTTCTTTTGACCTCTTTTGGTTCTACATACTCGATGTAATATGTACGGGCCACACTCGCGTACTCTTCTGCATTTCCCACGGATCTCAATCACTGAGCTTTCCAGCTTATATACGTCTATGAGCGTGGCCATACTTTATAGGATGCCATGCTTTGGCCCTTGCGGACGCGGGAGCGAGAGAAGAAGATACTGCGCATCGGGGGCCGCGAGGGAGAGAGAGAAAGAAACGAAGTGATAGAGCTAAACTATTAATTAAACTAATTAAACGCGGCCAACGTGTATCTCTATCCTCTTTCTCTTACTCCCGAGTTGCAGAAGCTGACAAAGTCTTGGAAGGACCGCAAACTACTCTCTCTCTCTCTCTCTCTACTCCGTAAGCTAAAGTTTCTTATATATATCGTATACATTTAAACGCGCTCGCGCACAAGTAACAGACTCTAAATCTCCCACCGTCGTCCCGGCGTCCTTTGCACTCTCTATCTCTCTCTTTCTTCTCTCTCGCGGCTCGACTGCAGTAGTGGTATCCTTGCGACGTATCCGAGCTGCACTAACCGAAACCTTATGCAAAGTTTCAAAGGAAGTAAATGGCTATGTGTGTATGAGTGTGTAGGTGCAAGTATGTGTGTGTACCTGTCCCGAGTGAGTGAGTGACACAATACGTGCGCGGTAATGTACGCCTTGACGATGATGATGATGATGCCTTGAGCACACCGACAGGCACACACACACACACACACACACACAAATATTTTTAATTAGACGACACGTCGGGATTAACGAGCGGTACACAACGCGTAAACTCGTGCACGTCGGAATAGAGCAGATAATGACGACAACAAGATAAAAAAAGAAGGGATAGATCGAACACACACGATATAATTTATTAGTTCCCGAACGTATACAAGTTCACCTGCTTTGCTCGCATCGAGTTAACGCCATAAGCTCGCGTCCGCACACACGATGACGACGACGTTGTTGCGGGCTTATACACACATCGTATATATACGGGCAGCAGCAGCAGCAGCAGTTCTCTCGCGCGGCTCACACGTCCGTTATATTAACCCGAGAGAGCTCGGGCGATGATTTATACGCAATTAATTTTCAGAGAGGCCCCCGCGCGTGCGGTAGACGGGGTAAAATTTATACAGCAGTTTCCCGCGAGCGTTTAGGCGCGCGCGCGCGCGCGAGAATATATCGCGAGGGATAGATCGATTCCACGCGCGCGTTAAGAGCCGCCGAGAGCTGCTGCTGGTGCGCCGCGATCGAAACGGCTGATACATCATACTGCATATACGTACATACGTACGCACGTATTATAGGTATACAGGTAAGTATGGTATTATTTTAAAGAAAGTCAGGGTCTATATAAAGCGCAGCTACATATATACGCGGCGGCTGACGAGCGCGTCTATATACCTGCACTATACACGCCGAGCCGAGCTTGTAATACCGATATTGCCATGACGATATGGATCGATGTGCGCGCGAATCCACGAATATAGGTTTTCATGTGTTACGGTGTGCATATGCGTACGTGTATATTTTATATAGGAGCGCATGGGAGAGATGCGAGAGAACATATATACGCGTACATCAACCATAATACATTATATACGAACGGCAAGTATCTCTTGCCGATTTGCTCCTTTCAATCTAATAATATTAATAATAATGATGATAATAGTACGTAATAGGCAAAGCAATTTCTAATTCGCGATTTACGTATGTAGGACGCGAGCATCATCGTTCCTCTCTTTCCAATGAAAATTTTACGATCGCGACGGAATACGTACGTACAGCTTTATTCAATTACACAAATCACAAACCTGGGGGGCCTCGTTACTTCGTTTTCACTCGTTCGCTCTCTCTCTATTGAAAGATTCGATTAAGCGATAATAGTCGCGCGTTTATGCACACACACATTTTCTTCGAAATGAGGAACGATTCGCGATCGTACAACCGATTTTTCGGATCGGTATAAACATGGGAAAAAAGCTCATCAGCGGGTGTCTAAATAGAAGAGGGATAATACATGTACATCGTAGGGGACGATTGATTTTCTATGTATTAAGCAATGCAAGCTCCACTAACCTCGTCCTCGCAGGTGGCCACGGTGTTGACCGAGTCCATGCTCTGTGACAGCGGTGCGTCCATGATTCCGCCGCCGCCTCCTCCGCCCGCGCCCGTCGGCGTGCTGTTGCTGGCCGCTACGGCTGCTGCCGCGTGGGCGGCCGCGTGCACCGCCGCAGCTATTTGCTGCTGCTGCTGCTGCTGCTGCTGATCCGTCGCAGCCGTGCTCGTGACGACTTGAGCTTGCTGAGGTAGACAGGCGGAAGCACCGGTGCCTGCCTGAGTCTGCTGCGTAGTTACGACGACGCCGCTGCCGCCGCTACCGCTACTGCTGGCCGTCGAGCCGAGCGGTGGCGATGCCTGGTGATGATGCTGCTGCTGCTGCAGAGCCTCGGCGGCCTGTTCCAGAGCTTCGGCCTGTTGCTGCTGCTGCTGCTGCACCTGCTGCAGGTGCTGCTGTAGCTGGGCTTGCAGTTGCTGCTGCTGGGCTATCTGACCGACCGATAGCTGGCCGTCGTCGCGCCTGGCCCTCTTGAGCGCCGGCGGGGCTATGGCCGTGGTAGTGGCTGCCAAGCCGGCCGCAGCCACGGGGCCCCCGGCCAGACGCGCTGCCGCCGCCTGCGGCAGTATGCCTGTTGTCGAGACCTGCTCCAGGCCCACCACCGCCTGCTGCTGTTGTTGTTGCTGCTGCTGCTGCTGTTGCTGTTGCTGTTGGGCTGCGATGACAGCCGCGCCACTAGCTGCTGCTGCTGCTGCTGCTGCTGGGCCCCTGGCCGCGGCGGCCGCCGCCGCAGCAGCGGCAGCCAAGATCGCCTGCACCGAGTTGGCCGTTAGCCGCTGCTGCTGGGCCGGGTGCACCGACCTCTCCAGCTCCGCCGCGAGCTGAAGCTCGTTGGCCGTCACTGGTATGTGTCTACGTGAGAACAGAGCCGCCGCCGCAGCCGCTTGTTGTTGCTGCTGCTGCTGATATTGTTGCTGCTGTTGCTGTTGATGTTGCTGGAATTGCTGCTGGAAGTGTTGCTGCTGTTGTTGCTGCTGCTGTTGTTGTTGCTGCTGCTGCTGGTGGTGCCTGGCCGCGACGAGCCAGTCACGGCGCGACGACTCCAGGTGCGCTTCCAATAGTGCCGACCTCCGCTGCTCCAGCGCTCTAACCTTTGCCACCGACCGAGCGTCGTCAGCTTCCTCGAGGATTAAATCAAATATCGCCTCCTTCTGCACCTGCGGCAGTGGCACTACTGCTACTACTGCTCGCCAAGACTCTCGACCAAGACGCCAAGTAACTCATATACTTGCGTTAGTGCTGTGTGTGTGTGTGAGAGAGCACTAGATCATCGTCGTCACCTGCGGATCAGCAGCAACGACGGACACCGGTGATACAATTATTATTATTACGAGCACTGACGATTAAGCACACTACGACTCGGCGATCTGCACTTGGTCGACGCACCGTATACATTCGTGTATTACAATAGATATGACGGGGATCGAGAGCACACAGAGAACTTTGCACACTTTTTTTTCTGTTGGCACACCAAAAACCAAAAAAACAAATAAGAGAGATCGGTGGAGACAGGCGGATGGGCTGATTACTACTGCCTGCCTGCCTGCCTGTGCCGCCTGGCTAACGACGGTGACTATACGGCGATACGACGCGGGGGCAGTGAGGTAGCGACGCTCAGCGCAGCGCAGGGTAGAGAATAATTTACGGAGGGAGCCAGGTGCTGCTGCTGCTGCTGCGCCTCTCTCGCCGATGTTTCCCACGCGGCTAACGCACAGACACACGCACGAACACAGAGACACACAGAGACTACGTAGAACTACGTAGGTAGGTAGGTACGGTACGGTAGACGAGGGTGTATGAGTGAGTGCGAGAGAGCGCAGGGCGCCAATCGATAAGGCAACGCCGCCTGGCGCTTTTCGCAAGTCGTGTGTCGTCGCGCACTGAACACACGTTGCTTTCACACATATATATAATCTATTCGATATTATGTACGTATCGTAAAAGCTCGTACACGTTGTCCTCGAGCGAGCTTTTTTTTCGTCACCTCCACTTTTATAAACTTTGCTTCGACAACGAAAAAAAAAAATAATCAAAAGCTCGCAAGCTCTCTCTATGGACGATTTCACCTGCGCTGCACCTACGTATATCTCTATATCTATAGGAGAGCTCCGTGTGTGCGGTGTTATCAGGCAGGTGCGGTAGTGGTGCGTCTAGCTCGCTGGTCGGGCGCAAGCGCGACTAACCACTCGCAACCGCGCAACGACGACTGCTGCTGCTGCTGCTGCACTCGCACTCTCTATATCGCACGTACGCGCACAGACACACAAGCTGCTGCTGCTGTGCTGTGCTTGCAGTATAGTCGCCGCCGCCGTCGTCGTCGTTCCGTCGTCTAGGAGACCGAGGACTCCATACGCGCACATATACACTGCGACCGCTCGCTCGAGTTGGGGCACGCGCGCACCCACACACACACACACACACACTCACGTATATACGCTCCGCACTAACACGAGCGACGAGCGTCGATCGACGGTGTATATACGTATAGGCGTTGCCGCAGCGCGTTGCGCGCTCTCCCTCGCAAGCGCAGACACTGCCCGTGTGGATGTGGATGTACGTGTGCGTAAGTTTTGTTGTACGCGCTGCCGCGAGCTTGCAGCAGACGAGCAGAAAATCTCGCTCGACGTGTGTGTGTGTATATATATGTGCTGCGCCTGCTGATGAAGCAGGTCGAAATTTCTCTGTCACTTTTTCACACACTCGTCGGTAGTAGCTTGTTATGTTTTTATAGCGATATTATTTCACGTATACACATTGGTGTGTCTGTCAGGAACCGAAGATTTGGACGTCGACTCGAGAGTGTCTGCTGCTGCTGCTGCTGCTGTCACAGATGCACATGCGTGTCGATGATACATAGGATGATTGGATTAATTGGACGTTATGCGGTTGCGAACTGCTCGTCGATCGTACATATAATAATACTTTTTCTTCTCGTCTATTCGGTACAGTAGACGTGTATAACGAAAAAAAACTTTCCTTTTTTTTCAGTAAATTCACCCTCTGATATATACGAATCTATATATACTATATTTATTACTTTCAGTCGGGGGGGCAACTCTGCTATGTGTATACTGCACGTCGCGGAGTCTCGAGGCTCGAAATCGATTATTTCACCTGCATGTATAATTGAACTTTGTCGGATCGAAATATCTCCTTCTCTTTAATTTTTTCTTCTCTTCCCTTCTTTATTATTTTGTGTATATATAACTGCACGCACTACCGTCTCTCGTTGATCTTGGCCGTAGTTTTATCGTTGTTGCTGTTGTTATTATTTTTTTTTTTTATCGTTGCCGCTACGCTGTTGTTGTTGTTGTTGTGGCCGTTGCGTTGTTAATCGTCGCCAAAGTATAGTAATTACGCACTGATATTTTATAATAGATCTGGAAACAAAAAATTATGAGCACACTCGTGTCGTTTTTCTTTTTTTCTACTCGGTCGTAGCACACCACCGACACACACGCGCGCACGCACGGAACGCGAGTAAGTAGTGCGATGGTTTTTTTTTTCTTTTTCATACGAGGCCGCGCGCAGCGCAGCCTTTTTCCCTATTTAACTTTTCCGTCGCTTTCTCCGATCTCGGAAAATCGAAAAAAGCCGGCTGCTCGTATGTAGATGTCCGCGTCGTGTGCATGTATCTGTATGTGTGTATGTGTGTGATAACGCGTGCGTGCACGGACTTTGCCGAGAGGGAGAGAGACAGAGAAAGAGAGTACGGCGAGCCGCAGCAGGCACAGCTATGGAGGAGGAAGAGAGGAGTATACGGCAGCGGGAGGAGGTGGAGGGTAGTTGGCGAGGAGGATATGTATGTGTGTGTGTGCGTGTGTTGTACGTATGCCGTGTACGCGTGTGTATACGGATGAAAAGAGGAGTCGAACGTCAAAATTAAATGGACAATCGGAGTCGATGACAGGTGTCTCTCTTCCGTGTGCGTTGGTGCATACGCGTATATGAAGCCTCAGGCAAAATATCGCGTACGAGAGTACATGTACGTGTGTGTGTGTGTGTGTAAACGTGTGCACGTATATAAAGGTATATGTATAACAAATGTGTATATAAAAATATATATATAAATATGTGACTAACTGCGACGCGGCTGGTGCGCAGGTTGCCGATAGACTGCCAAAGAGAGGAGCGCTCTTGGATCATAATACGGCGCTGTGCACAGTGCCCGTATACGTGTGCGTGTGTAAGTGTGCGTTTGTGTGCTTGTGTCAGTGTGGTAGTGGCGACGACGGTGCTAGTGGTGGTGGTGGTGGTGGTGGTGGTCGAGGAGAGCGCAACGATCGCGCAGAAATACATACATATATACAGGCACACCGCTGCATATATATATGTATACATCCATGAAGTACTCTATACCATGGGCTATACGTGCGGGAGAGCGAAACGGAGCGATGCAAAAAGCAGCAGCAGCAGCGGCAGTGGCAGCGGCAGAGAGGAGAAGGACGTGCGAGAGAGGAGAGGAGGTATTGCCCCCCCATTTTTCGCGCAACGAGCGAGAGAGAGAACGATGCACTCGTTGCTGCTGCTGCCGCTTCGTTACTCCGTGCACATATACGTACGTGTATGTATGCGTACATATACATTGCAAGTGTATAGATGCAATGCGCTATATACGTGCGCTATCTTCCTCCCGTGTCAGAGGGAGGGAGAGCAGCAGCGAAAGAGGGGCCATGCCGTTGCCGTTGCCGTTTGCTGCGCGCTGCACACCTGGATTATACATACGTATATATAGCTATATACATATTATACAGAGAGAGAGAGCCATGCACTTATTATACGTCTCGCGCGAGTGCATGTTGCGAGCGAGCGAGAAGGAGAGCCCCTCTCTCTGTGTTTTGTCTTTGTGCGGCGCGAGGCTTACGTGTATACGTAGCCGTATTATACACACGTACCTATATACCAACGTTATGCATCTATCTACCTATGCCGTGTGTGAGTGTGTGTGTGTGTGTGTGTATGTCGAAGCCGATCTTTGTATTATTTATGCTGTTATTAAAAAGCTCACATTGGCCAGCTTCGTGCGATCGCGTATGATTACGATGCAGCGTTTGGGGTTACCACTGCAGCTTTGGTAATTTGGCTTTTATCAATATACATATAACGCGTCTTTTGTGTAATTGTAGTCGTCGTTCGTAAGGAAGAAAAAAAAAAGAAAATATATCGAGGATTAAGAGCTCCTTCCCGCATTATAAACGCGCGCGCGCGCGAGCGCTCACCTTCCGCGTATTATTACGTACAATATATTATATACTCGCCTCTATAGCCTATAGCGGAGAGACAAAAGTTATTAGGTGTGTAATTGCACGAAGGGACGCGCGCGCGCGCGAGAGAAAGAGAGAGAGAGAGAGAGAGAGAGAGGGAGAGAATCCGCGAACAGGTATATTAAAAAAGTTTGTCTTTCTTTCCGCGTGATATTTTTTCTCCGACTCAGTGCGAGCGAGCGCGCGCGCGACATAGCTGCAGCGCGACCCTAAAAGCGCATACGTTATTATTGTTATTATTTTTGTTGTTTCGCGGGTGGATGTATGTATATATATTGTATATTATTTATTAAAGAGAGTGTGTAAAGCTCGCAGGACTGTCGAGCCGCGGCATGGTTATTGCGACTGTGGAGTTGTGCACGCGCGCGACGCAATATTATTATTGTATACGTACATATATATATAATACGAGGCGCGGATCTAGAAGAAAAAAGAGAAAAAGAAAAAAATATAGGAAGCGAAAGTTGGACAGCTTATACATATAGTGGACGCGCGAAGAGGAAAACTTTGTTACCCGCGCGCGACTCGTTGTTAATTGTACGGAATGGCTTTGTGCGCGGTTTCGCTGAATTATTATACGAGCGAAGGTATCATTTTTCGATGGAGAACGTCGTACTATATTCTTTTCTTTTGACACTTGCGCGAGTGAAAAATTTTGAACGATTACGGTTTACGATTCTGGCGAGCTTTCGCATCTCTTTTCGTCGTCATGCAGTTGACCCTCAAGTAAAAAGCACGTATATAGTATACGAAAAACTTTGGCGGTCCCCGCGCGCGATTCGATCATATTATTACATATATAAATTCGCGAGCGCTCGAGATCCGCTGCCACAACGACGACGACGACGACAAAAAACTTATTTCCGAACTCTAACTCGAGACCTAGGCGAGGAGTGCAGCCGCGTCGAGCACGCGAGAAAGCCAGTAAGAGAGAGAGAGAGAGAGAGAGAGAGAGCAGCGTGGCATATAAAACTTGAAAAAAGCTCTCCAAGAAAAATGTCATTTCCTCATTCACCGAAAATATACGTTTTACTTCGAGAACTTCGCTTAAAGCTCGCGGTGCATCGCCTTTTTTCACATACACGCACACACAGACACACACACAGGCAAACATATTTCCAGGCCGATCTCGCGTTGCATATTATTATATATATTTGCACGTAAACTTTACGTACTCGAAAAAAAGAAGCAGCTGCTGCAGGGTCGGGGGAGCTGCGGGGAAGGGTTCGAAGAGGCGGACGATGAGGTATAAGAGAGCCTCGCGGCGAGTCACTCTTAGATTCGTGCTCGAGCTTCTTATACGTGCCGTACGTATACATACGCCGTGCCGTATAGACGTTTGTGTATATACAGTACATGGGCATCATCGTGCATGTGCAGCAAAGTCTAACGTCTCCTCGCTTCATGCAGACGATGAGAAGAAACGATAAGTCCGGCTTGTGCCGCTGCTGCTGCTGCTTCACGTGCACGAGTGGTCCCTATATTATATGTGTGCACGTATATATATATATATATACGTAGTGTACGCTTCGCTTCTACTCTTTTTCCCTTCTCAACTTCTTATTACTTTTCGCGGGGTTCTGTGTACTAAATAACGTCGCCGCCGCCACCGCTGCTGCTGCTGTTGCACGTGCCGCGCGGACATTAGACTATATAATATGCATGGCAGTGCTATCACGGCTCGTCCGCAAGAGCTCGCGAGAAGCCTCGATTAATATAAGGTGCGCAAGACGATCGCCTCGATAATTAACTCGTATTAGTGGAAGAAATGTTCACGTTTGCTACGTCGTCGACGATACGTATGCATACAGATCGTTCAACGGCGGGCGAGCGAAATTTCGTATGACGCGCGTATACGCGAGCTTCGAACGCGTTCGCGCGCGGTGGAAAGAAACTGGGCCGAGCTTTTTGCGACTTTTTACGCGCGCGGCTTTGCGTTCTACGCGAGCGAGCGCGTAAGCTCGAGAATCTCCCCTCGCCTCTTGCTCCCCCTCGACGTTTTTTACGTCTTGACCCGACAACTTCAACGACGACGACGACGAAAAAGTATAACATCGTGTACAAAAAATGTGTAACGTTACACACGCATCGCGAGACTCTCTCTCTCTCTCTCTCTGGCTGTGCACTTTTTGTTTCCGCGCGAGTTACGCGTGCTACGCGTACTCGCGATATTATATATATCCTATCCTCGGTTTTCCGGCGGGAAAAATAAAGCCTCTAGTTTTCTTCTTATACGCGCGGAGAACCGCCTCCTACCCCATTTCACATGTGCACATGCGTGTACTACTATTTGGCGCGTGCGATAATATCGTTGGCTCCTTTTTGCTCGCCTCTCTTCCTCTTAGTCCTTGTTCTGGAAGGGAAGAAAAAAAATTTATTCTTGCTGCTTGTTGACTCTATCCGTTTAACAACGGTGCACCTTATACGCAAACGCACACGTACGTGGTAACGAGTAAAAGTGATATTTTGTTAGACGTCTCTTTGGCAAGACTTAGTTTACGCATACGTTTGAGTAATTAATAATTATATCGTCCAAGTATGATTCAGAGACGCGTTTCTTATTCATCTTCTTTATGTTCCTTCTCTCTACCCCCTGATCGACCTTCAATATTTACGATGCGTAGAGGATATAACATTCATGTTGCCCATTTATTAATATCCCAGCCCATCGATTCGATTCCTGTGTAATCTTTGTACGCAATATCGTTCGCGAACATTACGAAACGATCATGAACGCGGTGAAATCGATGGAAAAAATGCCTACGTTACCCTAATCCATCTGGTAGATCGCAAATTATACCAACTGTCTAGGCGAGTGCACCTTCAAGTCGATCCAATTTCGAACTATATACCAAAAACAAAGGTGTACGCGCGAGCTTCGATCGTTCCCGTAAGTACACGATGCGATACGGATACGACCAATGACCGGAAGTTAACGAGACGCGCGCGTATGGCCCGCGCGTCGGCTTGGCTATATAGGCTCTTTGCGTGTGCACCTGCGAACGCGCATCGTATGCACGAAGCGGCCCGCGACTCTCGTATAATAGCACCTTGTGACTTTGCAGGAAGCGGGGGAAAAAGTTTCGAGAGAAAGCCTATATATGTATACATTGTTTTCCGTGCGTGCCGCACATAGATCCTTCATTTTTTTGAGAATCGTTCGATTACCCTCTTACACGATAAAGGCTCGTAATAAATATGTTTCCCATTTTCGCGTTATAAACATCGGCGAGTTAGATGCCCGACATTTTCACACGGCTGTACAAGACCGTTCATAAAATAGGAGATATAGACGCTGCCGCTGCAGCAGTTCGCGGATGACTCTAATCGATCGGTCTAATTTTTTCCTTTCCTCCTCGCCGAGCTCGGCTGAACACAATGGGAAATCTTTGTAAAATCGACCGAGCCAGCGCCTCAAACTGCCAGCGACGTATTCGCGCGATTTTCCGTTATAGTATAGTAGAGCATATCCGCGTGAATTGGAGTTCGACGCTGAGCGGGACGACAAACAAAAAATAAAGGGGGGGGGGGAGGGGGGACGAAAGCACAGGTGGATAAAAAGGAGCAATAATATGGCTTAGTAATGCCAAAGGGCACAAACGCAGGAGCTGGTATATTTTTTATTTATGTATAAATAAACGAACAGCGTCCGACAGAGGTAGCTTGGAAATCCGTCGGTATATGCACGTATGTTGGCATAGAAAGAAAAAGAGAGATAAATCTGAATACTTGTTATACAGGCAAAGACAGGAAAGAGACTTTTAATGGTGAGTCGGAGAAAATAATGACGATAAGGAAAAGAAAAAGGTATGGGAAATGCTCTCTTCGCTAGTGCGGATTTCGAGCGAAGCTTCGCCGCGACAAAGGGTCTGTCTACTTTCCTGCATAATTCGACCGAAGGATAAGCTGAGAAATTGGCAATCGGTCATGACAAATATTTTAACAGTTTCTTCATCGCTGTTTATTCGCGTCGACACATATCGAAGGAGTTACGATGTATTCTGCATCGAGCACCTGCGCGCGTCCTCCTGGTCTCTCGAGTTTAACAGACTGAGACGCGCCAGAGGCGAAGAAGAAGAACAAGAAGAAAAAGAAACGAAGAAGGAAGGAAACGATTTTGTAGAATAGAATACAACGCGTTCTCCACGGAAAGTAATGAAATAAAAATAAAGAAAGAAAAGTCACTTTTACGCTCGATCGAGTCGCGCCATTATTGTGCACAAATAGCCATCGCGCGTCTCAACGATGATAACGGATTTCCTATGTTTCAAACGATCTAATTGAGGACGTGGCTTCTATACATAGGAGTAGAAAGGGACTCATTTTTCCCACTCAAAAACGAAAATAAAAAGTCATTTGGCTGCGCGCGCGTGCGTGTTCGAAGTAAGATTAATGAAATGCAGAAAATTATAAGAAACACTGATCGCTGTACAGGCTTCGGTTAGCGCGAGGCCCTATCGCGGCAGCTGCCGGCGATTCTATATAACGAGAGACAGGTTGCGCACCTGTTACCGGCCTATATACCTCTGTCGCGTTGACTCCTTGACATTCCCCTCGGTATTATCGTCTCCTACGTACTAGGCGCGCGTACTCGAGCCCCGTGTGCCTCCTTACTACTCGGCGTTTTTTTGAAGCATATTTGCCAACGCCGCGTCGCCGAATGCCTATATATATGGATATCAGAAAGATGGGAAAAAAATTATTATTATTTATATTTAATTTTTTTTTTATTTTCGACAAAAAACCTCCACAATCTTCACCATACAATTTGTAGCCGTTTTGGCGATTTCTTAGTCCTCACTGGTCGTCCGCCATTACTTGTTAAATTTGTTATGTTTGTTATAACTTTTTTTTTACTGCCCTTATCACTTTGACATGTAGCCGCCAAGCAAATATTGTACAAATCTTCGTTCTTTAGATGTTTTATGACCATTTCACACATTTCAATTGGAAGCCGATAGTGAATCAACTCCCAGAATGGATATAACGCATGGCGAAGAAAAAATCTCCTCGACATTTTTTCGCACAGATGCAGAGCGTAGGCCACGGTAAAAATTTCGTCCTCGTACCAATCTTCCGAGAACCCTAGTTCGAAGAAGTCTTCATATACGATTCGTTTTTTTACCTCTTCGGGTTGTAATCGCAACAAGTCGTAGAGCGACAAAATCGGACGTTCCAATGCCTTTTTGGCTTTTCTCGCTGCCTTTTTGGCTCTTCTCGCTACCTCTACCTCTTTCTCTTCATCATCATAGTCAGTGTAGTCGTCAGTGTCGTCGTCAGTGTAGTCGTCAGTGTCATCGTCAGATTCATGGTCTTCATTCGGGTCAGGGCGGTAGAGCTTCACACTCGGAAGTATCTGCACATTTTTTACTTTATTCACAAACTCCTCGTCATCGTGCAATAATTTTTCAATATCCAACGCCTTCTCGAACAATTCGTACTTGGCGAAAAGTTTCATGATCGTTAGAGCGTCACTTCGGTTCAGTTCGTATCCTCTCTTCTCAAGTTGTTCAATGACACCCACAGGACCAAACGCTAGTCTTGATTTAAATGTAGGCCCCAAGTCCGCCGGCGTACGTCTCCAGGCCGCCTCGAAGTCACTCTCAGTTGGGAAAATTAATTTAGACACGTCAGCTCCACGATCTAAGAGTATATCAACCACATGCGGCAACAAACTCAGCACGGCGCAGTATAAAGGTGTCCGACCCCGATTGTCGCGAGCATCGACCTCCACGAGTTGATGATTATCGTCGCAGATCTTAAACAATTGGTCCACGCGGTAATCATCGTTGTATCTGAGGCAAATTTTGTGCAGTGGTGTCAATCCCTCCACGTCGGCCAAATTCGGGTTGGCGCCTCTTTTCAGCGGCATTTGGATAAGCTCTTGGAAACGAAGTAAACTATCGCCGTGAGCCACAGCATAGTGTAGTGGTGTCTTGCCCGAATTGTCCCGAGCATTGACCTGAACCAGCTGATTTTTATCGTCGCTGATCTCGAATAACAGCTTCATTAAGTACACAATGTTGCCGTAGCCCTTGCATATATAGTGCAGAGCAGTCAATCCGTCCTCGTTTGGCAAGTTAGGATCGGCGCCACTTCTCAATAACAATGCAAACGTTTCCATATTAGGTAAGCACAGATCGAAGTGTATCGGTGCATTACCCGTTGCCGGCACGATCAAATTGGGATCCTGCCCGAGTTCCAGAAATTTTTTTACAACGTCATGACAGCCAGCTTTGCAGGCCAAGTGAAAATGAGTCAATCCATTTTCGTCGGTGTAGTTCACGTCAAATCTATTATATATGCTAAAAAGTTTATCTACGATGTCGAAGCACTTGCGTCTAGCCGTATGATGAATTGGTGTGGTGCGATTCAACAATGGTTTGCCGTCTTTATCAAGTTTGGGATTGTCTATGTAGTGAGTCCTTTTCACAAAGCTGACGAGTTGATATGCTAAATCAAACCTGAATTCATAAATTACAGATTCGGCAAGAAGCCAATCGATTTCTTCGGGTTGGAAAATGTCCCGAAGATTTGGAAGTTGGTCCTTCCAATCTATGACC
>CACVKI010146031.1:0-82921 GCA_902732785.1 Trichogramma evanescens | reverse complement strand
ATACAAACGGGCATTTTTAGAGTGAGCGAAAATACCAGCACAAAACTCATAAAGTTTATACTTATTTTTTTATTGTAAATAAATCAAAAAAATTTATTTTTAATGTGCAGTTATTTAGTTTAAAGTATGCTCTATCGTATGAANNNAACTAAAAATCTCAATTTTACAATAAATATTTTCTTAAATGTCGTTTTTATTGAAAGTTGGGCTTAACTGAGCGAATATACCCCCATTGACCTTATGTATATGGAGGGGCCGCGGGGGCCCACCGAAAGGGATCTCTCGAACTCTCGTTGGAAAAACGACCAGATCTTTTCGTTGCATGCACATAGGGAGATGGCGCGAGGGAAATTTATACATGCAACGAGCATATCTTCATCGATGCATCGGCGCATCACACGTGTGTGTGTCGCGATTTATATTATTACAGCTCGCGCTCGCGAGAGTGCATACTTTTGGAATTTTTCTGTGCCGACGAGGCTGCGGTGCGGTAGCCGACGAACGAGCCAATTAACGCGTGCTGTTACTGCTATACACGGACAAGAAAAAGAGAGAGAGGGACGTGGGGAAAAAAAAGAGAGAAAAGAAGAAGGTGACAGTCGCGGGAATCATTCTCACAGGGGACAAAAGAGAGCTCGAGCTTCAGCACAATATGCGCGGGGAAAGAAAGAGAAAGAGAAAGAGAAAGAGATACAAAATGAGAGAAAGAAGATGAAGAGAGAAAAAAAAGGGCCACGACTCGGGCACGTAATCTTGTCCACGAGTCGTCGTCGTCGTCGCGAGTCATGCCGACGAGAGTCGCTGACGATGGCCATATACACATACGTACATACGAACTCGCGAATGCAGTTGATGCTACTGGCCAACAAACAACAACGACAGCAGCAACAACAGCGTCTTCTCGCATTAATAAAGTGGCGACGAGAAGGCACGTGCGAGACTAGGGAAATGAGGAGAGTATTATGTGCACCACCGCCGAGCACGAGACATATACACTCGACAATTTCATCATCACATATATATCGCAAAACTAAATCGTGAGAAACAAGGGGTCAACGACGCGCGGCTTCGTCGTTCTTCATCTTTTTCATCTTCTTTCTTTCTTTCTTTCCCTGTTTTTTCCCTCGTCTTTCGTTTTATTACATTTTTTTTCTCGTGCGCATCTCGAGCGCGAGCTCTACTTTTCTGTATCGCGAGATTCGGCGGGGGCTTAGTTACGCGAAAATTGAAATTTCCCATTGACGCGTGTATGCATAAAACGCAAGGAGGGGCTGGCAATTACCGCACGCCAATCGCGCGGGAGGGAGTAAGAAACTTTTGGACGACGCATCAGTAGTGTATATCGATAAACCTATTAAAAAAAATTAACTTTTACGCGATGAGTACGTGTGTGTAGATTGAATTTTTCAAAGTGCTTTATAAGAAACCTAAAAAAATGAACTAATTCATATCAGTAGGATTAACCGAGACGCTGTGACCGATTGTAAAATTATTTGAAAAAGAGAGCGAAAGAAAGACGGCAAGGTATCGAGAAAACGAACGAACTAAACGCGGGTGTGCATGTGCAAAAAAGTAACGACCGATTTCTAGTGGATGTTTATCCAACGCACGACGTACTATGACGTTCGTATTTTTACTAAAGGGAAAAACAAAGCGTAATGCAGTTTTTAAAAGACAACGTTCTCTCGGAATAATTTTTCCTTTCGTACCTGATCGCGTTAAAACTTTTGATACGTGCGCAAAGGGTTCAAATATATAATACTAGGTGTATATCCCTAATTTAATGGTATTTTTTACTTGAGAAATCTTTTTTACCAAAATTTTACATTATAATGAAACACGACGCGTTTTTAATCGACTCGATATAACCTAACGCTTAAAGTAATCGTACTTTTAAAAACAAAACCAACCTTAATTGTACTAGAACTAATGTGTAAACGTGTGTGGTAAATAAATGTTTGGAAGAGCAACATTATAGAAAAGCAAATACTAATCGTACGCAGCATACATGAAAATATTTATAGAATTAAACAAAAACAAAAAAAGTAGCGGATAAAGGTTGCATCCGACTTGTCCAACTTCGTATTCCTCCTCTGCGAACGACGTAAAAGTGTTTTTACACTTAAAAAACGAAAAAACGTGAAAAATCAATTATTTCCAAAGCAATGTAAACGTAAATCTCAATCGAAGGCCGTAGATCTTAAGCTATAAATGAAGGATTGTAAAAAGGTAAAAAAAAATTTCATCGCGCGCTACTGCACACAAACGGGCGCGCGCGTTAATAATGTCAATCAGCTATTTTGTACCGTGTCAATCTAGATTAAACGATTTTCCAGCGCGTACGCGAGTTTGTTCCTCATTAGACCCCCGCCTCTAAATATATAAACAAAAAAATATACAAAGACCCCGACGAAAATTTAAAGGAAACCCGCAATTATCCGACGACGATTAAAATGATCTTTCGGGCAGGCGAGTTTCGAATTTCCAAACGCTCTTAAAAAAGAGAGAGAGAGAGAAAAATAAGAAAAAAAATTGTTACGTGCGAGGGGAACGCGACCAATTAAAACGACTCGACAAGAGCAAAATTCGCCAACCTCATGTACACGAACGCGAGCGCAACGATACTCTTAATATACTACTAACTATTCCTCCTAAAAAACTAATACTTCAAACAAGCTGTGGACTGTCCTTTTTAATCATACGCGTGTCCAAGTTACGAGCTTAAGTGTTAAAAAAAATTTTTAACGAAAGATAAATACAACAATTAAAGTATCGTAATTTACGATCCGTAATATTTAAAAAAAATTACTTTTAGCGAGGCTCGATAATGATCTTGAAGGTGTGAGAATAAAACGTAAATTTTCGGTTTTTGTAAAGAAAAAAGAAACATTTTTTGTCCGTGTATTATGTATAATGTTGTGGGTGTTGTGTGTAACGAGGCGTCGTTTTAAAACGAGAGAGACATTAGGCAGGTGCGTATTAATTAGATTTAAAAAAAATAAGTGTAATTTAACCTGATGAAAAATTAACCGATGAAAGTATAAACTTACGAGTTAGTATATAAGTAATGACGATGAGAGAGAGAGAGAGAGAGAAAATTTTGATACGGGACTCACCAAAGATGTCGACCCAAAGACGTATGAACGAAAAAAAGAAAAGGAAAAAAGCTTAAACAAGATGGATAAACACGAGTACTAACACTTAGTGAACGTCAACAAAAGTATAAAAAAACGTAATGAAAGTAAAGACAGACAGAAAGTGACATTTATTAAGCAATGAAAGTATCACCATCGGTAAGATGTGACAAATAGAAAAAAAAATAACGATGAGTAAAAGAGCTATTATAATTTAAGATTTTTTCCTTTGAATTATGCGGTATTTACAAAACAGGAAAATAATTAAAAAACAGTTAGTTATTAAGTCAATGGCATTGTAATAGACGAAACGCATGAAAGTATATTATTAATTAAGCGATGTGATAAAGTCAATATTTGCGGACGAGAGTATAATGAATTAAAGTAATTAAAATCCGAAGTTAAGAGAGGATGAAAAAACAGAGTAAAGACAGGAAAAAGAGTAATAACTCCTGGTGATTCGCGAAAATTTCTGAGGCGCTTATTATGATTGTATATCGTTAGCTTTTAATCTTGTAATCGACTTTATATTTGTATATGAGGAAGAAAAAAGCGGACCGAAAGGACGCCCTATTCCCCCATGATGTGCGACTTTTGTAATGCGTTTTTTAAGTGCTTTTATTACGAATACGCAAAATAAGTAACAAACAAACAGAAAAAAAAACATTATACATGAAAACGGTTGAAAGTATGATCGTACCTTATATCCTAGTGAAATATGATTGTTATTGTAACCTGTAAGAAACGATAAAAAAATGAGCATTCTCTTGTCGAACTGACATAGTGAAATGGATTAATTAAATTTTTAACTAAAACATAAAAACCTAGGTGACTTAAACCAATGAAAGTAAAGAAAAAAAGGCGTTTACACTTCTACTTGTGAGCGCTTCTTTTTCGTGTAATTTTTAAAGCGTCAATTCTCGAAAATTTACTGTAAACTTTTATGAAAGTATGCAAGAGCCTCGAAAATTAACGAGAAATCCAAAGATTTCTATTCGTTGTATTATATATTGTACTTTGCTACGAAAATGTGCAAACTAATTGATATGAAGTAGTAATATGATTTATAAAACGAGAAAACAAAGGTTAAAAAAGTAAAAAAAAACAAGGGAAGATAATGAATCGTAGTTTTAGCGGTTGTATACTACTACGACCGCCTCGCGCAGTGCCCAATCTTTACATTAGTGATATAGCTAATTTTAATATTGATTTTGTGAAACAAAACAAAAAAAACAATTAATGAGTCGTCACGTTAATCAGGGACTGTTATTATGAGATCTCTTTTTAAAAAAAAATACTTGCAACATGTTAAAAATCGACGTTCAAAAATGTCGAGTCGCGCACCTTTTTCGAAAAAAGTATATGATATATATAAAATGATATATTTAATTACTTATACAAAGAAATTTTTTAAACGATCGTAACGGGGGGGTTAAAAAAAGTTTTAAAAATCTCGTTCGCTGAAAGCTTATTGTAAACTATTATAGTTTTTTAATTATTAAATTAATGTCATATAATTATATTAATAATATACGCGACTGTTGTTAGTGAGTACCTATACTTTATACATCACACATCGTGTTTATAATTTTCGCTTTTGTCGTGTGTCTGCATGCATGCGTGCGAATGATCCGTAATTTATATCCGATATTATAATAATGAAAAAAAAGTAAAAACAATTAAGAATTCTCGTGTATTAGAGCAATTTGACGCGTGTTGTGCTTATTAGTATTCGATGTAATTGTCTGTACTCGAAAAAAAAACAAAAAAACAAAAACAAAGAAGAAGTAAATGACAGCAACGACGAAATATCGGCGCGTTCCGCTCGTGTGTATACAACGTGCCTATCTCTCTCGACATATATTTCATTATTTATATAAATGAAAACGAAAAAAAAGGAAGAAAGGAAAACAAAATACAAGCTCAAACTGCATCCGATTCGACAATTTTTCAACCTCACCTTCCGCCACCTTCTCTGTATCGCGACTCTGCCGATTTTTCTCATATATATATATATATACGTATATACTACAATATATACGCTGTGCCAGGCTCTATACCCGAGTAAATGTATCTATTCTTTTTTCCCATCGCGCCGCTCGCGCGCAGACAATTCACCGGAAGCGACGCTTCCGCAGATGGGTTTGGTTTGTATAACAAAGTCATATTAGAGTTTTGATCGGGTATGTGTGTGTGTGTGTGTGTCTGTGCGCGCAGTGCACTGCTGCTGCAGCTGTGGACTGTGTTATGTTACACACTCACACTCGTACACACACACACGCGCACACACACATGTATACCTGCTTCGTGCGCCGCGTGTGCGCTTGAGTTCGCCACTCCTCGTAGCAGCGGCAGCAGTGGCACACAACAATGCTTTATTCTTCGCGAGCTTTTAAACAACAAAATAATAATGTCAATACGAGAGAAAGAGAGAGAAAGAAAAATAGAATATATAAGCAATGGTCAATATACTGTAACAACAAAAAATCGATATGGCGGAGTCGCGCGTGCGGAAAGCAAAATAACCTGCTGCATCCGCGAAGGTGTATTATCGGGTAGAAGGCGAGGAATTCCGATGGAAAAAAATTAAACAAATAAATAAAGGGTATACACACATAAGGAATGCGAGAGGAAAAGTATGAAAACAATTTTAAGTATAAATACTACATAAATAATCAAGTATAGTTGCAGCTTTTCGTGTGAGTTTATTGTGATACTTAAGAATTAAAAGAAAAATAAAAAATGTAAGCGTACGAGAAGCAGTTCTGCAATAGCTTAATATTGTGTGCGTGTGAGTGTGCATTACGATATAGGCAACGATGATGTTTTGGTGTTATTATTCGGACGCGCCGCTGCCCAATCAATTCTACATTAGAAAACGTTGTGATTGATAAAAAAAAAAGACAACAAGAACAACAGTGTAAACTTTGAACTTCTGTAATACTTGAAACGACTAATGTTTCAAGCGCATAAGCCGCATATTATCGAGAGATCACGATCGCGATCGAGTCGTATAAAGAGGTCGTCGCCTTGTTTTCTCCGATTCTGACGTGTGAATTATCATATAATCTATACGCAGACATTCCAGACAATCTTTGGAGTCTCTCTCCCTCTGTGCGAGCGCAAGGAAGACCCGAGGAATTTTTTTTAAACGATTTTTAAACGCCAGCCGAGAGAAAACGAGAGGACGATCGCTGGTACGCGTCGACGCGCACGTCTCGAGATGGAAAATTCATTTGTTGGAGACAAAATGAGGATAAAAAAAAATTATACATTGAAAAGACAATCCTAGACTTGGTCGTGGGTGGCTGTGTGTGTGTGTGTGTGCGTGTACGTATGTGTGTGCGTGTATATTACGAGCCCTTCTGTAAACGCTTTTTTTTGACATGAAAAAGCGATGAAAAAGAAAAAAAGGAAAATTCTCGATTCGTTGCGTATATAAATACACACTGCGATAATATCTCTCGACGTGCATGTATAAAAAGCATCGCGGCAGCGTCGGCGAAGCGTCGGCAATGAGAGAAAAAGGAAAAATCCGTTATTAAAGTTTGCGAAAGAGTCGATAACGAGGTAAACAGTAATGCAACAAAAAAAAGGATTAAAAGATGAAAAAAAACAAAAAAAAGTAATATAAAAATATTATAAATAAATGATAAAATACATAAATCCGTCCATAAGTGCGGCTCGGGCTCGCGCGTGTATACGTGTGCGTTTTTGTTTTTCTGTTTACTAGTATTTCTTTTCATTTATGTCAATGTTTTTCTTTTCCTTCGTACTTCAATTGCAATGGATCTCTTCGATATTGCGATAAGAAAAGAAAAAAAAATATATATATAATGTATACACGCTCGGCACGAGCAGTACGCCGCACAAGCGATGTGCATATTAATCATTGGGACTACAAAATACATATCATGTCGTACAGCTGTAATGAAGTAAAAAAACCTACGATTAATTATATATGATACATGATTATAAATAAATAAAAAAAGTATAAATATATATATTATATATAGTAATTTAGAGAAAAAAAACGATTACAGAAAAGTATAAATATATGATTATTATATTATTATAAACTTCTTACGACTATATGACCGATATATATATTATATATAATATATTACGAATTATTTACTACGTGGTGGGCGAATGCGGCGACAGAATGCAAGAGTTATTGTACGTTTAATTGAGAGTGACGCGAGTGCCAGCGAACAGTGCGAAAGTGTTCAACAATTATTAATTGTAGTTGACGATTAAAAAAAAATAAAGCAGTAAAATAAAAATAAAACAGTAAAAAAATGGTACGATATGTAAAACAACATGTGTTCTAATTAGGGGAAAAAAGTGAATGGCCACGAGTATCATGCTGGCTTGTAATTGTAACGGGTATGAACATTTTCACGTACCCCGCAGACAAGAGAAGATAGAGAGATCGTGGGTATAAAAAAGCGCATGCGAGGATCATAGAGAAAAAAAATCACCTAAGCAATAAGATAATATTCTATTTATAATTGAACGCCCCGTGTAATAAGCGTCGACTCGAGTGCATAATTGCAAAGTACATATATTATATATATTATATATTTAAAGCAAACAAGAAAAAGACAACAACAAGTAAAATTATAAAAAAATCGCGATGAATTCATTGTAAAACATTCATATTAAGTAATAACATGAGTGTCTGGGCAAGGATTAGCTTACTATAATGTTTAATTAATTAAAATAAATTAATTATTATAATTATCCTAACTATTATAATTGATTACTCTCATTTCTATTCTTATTACAACAAATAATATTTATAAAATATTTATATGTTTATTATCCGTCATCGCCGAGATCTTTTTTGCTATATGAAAACTTACTCAGATATTATATTAATTTTAAGGTATTAAAAAAAAACTTAGACATGTTTTGTTGATGCTTACGTCGCATCATATTGCAACGGTGATTATTCGTCATTCATCAATATTAGTATTATAATTTTTATCGTTAGTTAGAGGCTTTCTATCTAAAGGAAAAAAACGTATTATTTTAAAAATGTCAAAGGATTATTATTTTTTACGATCGTAGCTATATTTCGATATAAAAATTATTAGTATTTGTCAGCGAGTCTTGTGAATTTTTTATGATCTTTTTAAGGACACGATTATTAATTAGTGTCCTTTTTTTATATAAATAATATTAATCTTTATTATTCGTTATTAATATGATTGTAGATTAATTATTTATCATTGCAGGGCGATTATACTCGTTGTTAAGTGAATTTACCATTGTAAGATAATCTCTATGGGGTTATAAGTGACAATTTGGCAGTAATAAAAAATAAATTTAAAAATACAAGTATCTTCAAAAATTTGTCATTTCCTTTTTTATTCCTTTGATTTTTTTTACGTACCAGAAGAATTACAGAAAACAGCTAACGATAGCAAAGGTGGGTATGACCTCACAATGAATCTGCAGCTTCATTACTTGTTTTCCTCTGCTAAATACAAAGAGGATGTAATAATTTCAAAAAAAAAAAAAAAAATACAGCTATGCAATAATATACGATGACCATTATAACACTTGAATTCTCAAAATAATTTTTGAATCAATAGGTCAAAAAATACATGAAAAATGTATGATTATCTGAAAAGTTCATTTACAAGCTCTGACGTCGCAATTGAATCCTTTAAAACTTATAGTTGAGCTTACGGAGTCCTACTACAGATGTCTCTGATCTGATAGATCGGCGACAGTCGATACATATTACATTCATAAAATCACGGGTAACTACTGCCGTTAGGATTATTCGATCGAAAGTTCGTAAATGACGCCACTGCTTTCTGTTGCTCGAACGTTAATTTTGATATAAAAATATTTGAAGAAATGGTCAAACTCGATAGTAATAAATTTTTATTTGAAAGACAGTCGATTACGATGACAACTCCGGTAGATTTGTCAAATTTTTTCATTATCTGAAGTAACGTCTACGAAAATGAACAAAACTTTATGAATTTTGACCTTCAGCCGCCAAGCAAATATGCCACAAATCAACGTTTTTTAGTTGCTCGAGTATCATATCACAGCACTCGATTGGAAGACGATAGTGAATCAGCTTCAAAAAAGGATCCAGTGCCCAGCGCCGGAAAAATCTTCTTGACATTTTTTCGCACAGGTGTAGAGCATAGGCCTCCTTAAAACTTTCGTTTGAGATGCTCCACCCATGGAATGCTAATTCGAAAAAGTCTGAATATGGGATAAGTTCTTTTGCCTCTTCGGGTTGTAACAGCAACAAGTCGTAGAGCGACAAACTCGGACGTTCACATGCCTTATTAATTTTTCTCGCTAGCTTCTCGTATTCAACAGCTTCCTCATCATCTGTATCATCATCTGTGTCATCATCTGTGTCATCATCTGTTTTAATGTCAGTATCATCGTCAGCATTATCGCCAGTGTCATTGACAGTGTTATTGTTAGTATTATTGTCAGTGTCGTCAATAGTGGCATCGTCAGTGTCATCGACAGTGTTATCGTTAGTATTATTGTCAGTGTCATCAACAGTGGCATCGTCAGTGTCATTGTCAGTGTCATTGCCAATGTCATCGTCCGTGTCATCGTCAGTGTCATCGTCCGTGGTATCGTCTTTATCTGAGTAGATATCCGGGTTAGGGCGAAGAGAGAGCTGTCTCCTCGAAAATATTTGCTGATTTTTCGCTTTGCTCACAAACTCGTTATCTTGCAACCATTTTTCAACATCCGTTGACTTCTCAAACAATTCGTATTTGGCGAAAAGTTTCATGATCGTTAGAGCGTCACTTCGGTTCAGTTCGTATCCTCTCTTCTCAAGTTGTTCAATGACACCCACAGCACCGAACGCTAGTCTTAATTTAAATCTATTCCCTACGTCTCCCGGTCTACGTCTCTCGACCGCCTCGAAGTCACTCTCAGTTGGGAAAATTAATTTAGACACGTCAGCTCCACGATCCAAGAATACATCGACCGTATGCGGGAAAAAATTCAGCACGGCGTAGTGCAGAGGTGTCCGACCCAACTTGTCCCGAGCATCGACCTGCACGTGCTGATTGTTATCGTCACAGAACTCGAAAAATCTCTCCACGCAGTGATCATCCTCGAATCTGTAGCAAATTTTGTGCAGAGGTGTCAATCCCTCCACGTCGGCCATATTCGGGTTGGCGCCTCTTTTCAGCAGCATTTGGATATTCTTTGGTTTCCAATGGTTGAACGTAGCATAATATATTGGTGTCTTGCCCAAATTGTCCCGAGCATTAATCTGCACCGTCTGATTTTTCTTGGCGCAGATCTCGAATAACAGCTTCATCAAGTACACATCGTCGAAGATGTCTCCCTTGCATATATAGTGCAAAGCAGTCAATCCGTCCTTGTCTGGCAAGCTCGGATCGGCGCCACTTCTCAATAACAATGCGAACGTGTCCTTATTACAAAAGTGCGGAATGAAGTGTATCGGTGCATTACCTCCTGCCGACACGACGAAATTGGGATCCTGCCCGATCTCGAGAAATTCTTCAACGATGTAGTCATATCCAGACGCGCAGGCTACGTGAAAATGAGTCAATCCATTTTCGTCGGTGTAGTTCACGTCAAATCTATTATATATGCTAAAAAGTTGATCTACGATGGAGAAGTACTCGCGTCTAGCCGCACGATGTATTGGTGTGGTGCGATTCAACAATGGTTTGCCGTCTTTATCAAGTTTGGGATTGTCTATGTAGTCAGTCCTGATCACAAAGCTGATGAATTGATATGCTAAATCAAACCTGGAATCGTAAATTACAGATTCGGCAAGAAGCCAATCGATTTCTTCGGGTTGGAAAATGTCCCGAAGATTTGGAAGTTGGTCCATCCAATCTATGACCACTGGATAAAGTTGATTGAGTAGTTCGCGTCGCTCTTCTTCCACTTCCAAATTCACATTTTCCCGTAAGCATTTCAGTCTTTGTAATTTTTGTTGGTTATCTAAACTTGTATCGGATTCGTTATTGGACATTTTTTCACGCACTCACGCACAAACACAATTGTTTTATAATTAAAAATTTTATTTTATTTTCACCAGAATTAATAGTTGCAATCGATAATATATTTTTATCTTCTTTACGCTGTGGAGACGTAACGTAAACTGTGACTACAGATCGTAAAGAACCTAACACGTGGTTGAAGCTAAAAAAGCTATACAAGAAATAGGAGCTACGTATGCAGTATTCATCGTTTGAATCGAGTAACTTATGTACCAGGAGCCACGAGGATGCACAGCTAGAGCGAGGCAAATGAGTGCAAGAGAGACAGAACTACAAACAGACAGCGCTGCGTAAAAAAGTAGGCTAAAATTGTAAGTGTCATTCAGAGTACCTTTACCAACATAAGCTGACTGATATGTTTTTACACAGCTCTGTAGACAGAGAATATACTCTTTGACATAGGCGTGGCACATAGGCACGAGAAACTGAATTCTATGATAAATTTATGCTTTTCTAAGAAGCTATTTTTTTTATTACATCTTGCAGTTCGTTCAGTCCTTTGAAACATGGTCGAGCTTATGGAATCCTACGACAGATGTCTCTGATCTCATAGATCGGCGACAGTCGACACATTCGTAAAATCGCGGGAAACTACGGCCGTAAGGTTATTGGATCGAAAGTTCGTAAATAACACGCACTGCTTTCTGCTGCTCGAACGTCAATTTTGATATAAAAGTATTTGGAAAAATGGTCAAACTCGATGGTGATAAATTTGAAAAATGTTCGATCGAGAGAAAGACAGTCAATTACGATGACAACTCCGGTAGATTTGCCAAAGAAGGTGATGAATACACTAAACAGTACGCCAGTCTGTACGTCAAACGATTGGAAGAGCTCGCGTCTGTTTTGAAAGTTAAACTTAAAGTCAAATGGGGTGAGTTGAAAAAATAAACTTGTCTTTTACACATGATTTCATGTTTTTATCTTGTTGCTCAGGCTCAGACGTGAACTTGATTCCATTATCCGACCTAGAAGAGCAGGAAGGAAGAAAATGTGCCATTATTGGTACTCTGTTTAAACATCAACCAAATAAACCTTCTATTTTAAAAGAACTCAGCGAAGAGCATCAAATGTCGATGCCAGCTCCTTTAGTTGATTATTGTTCAGATGAAGACCAGTTGTTTTTAGAAGATCAAACATCACGAGTAAGACTGACTGGCGATAATGTCAATGTTAAAATGTCTGTCACTGGAGTGGTTTGTGCAGTACTTGGAGCAGAGAATAGTAAAAGTACATTTGAGGTAATTTTTGTCTTGACTACTAATAAAATCTTAAAGTAAAAACTCAACTTTATTTCTTATCAAGGTTGAAGAATGGTGTTTTTGTGATTGTCCAATGCAATCAACGATTAAATCCAAAAATTCAGGAAAAATAGTATTTGTTTCTGGTTTAGAACTTGCAACAAATCCACCAGACTTACCTGTAAGCTTATTTGAACAATGGGTCTGTGGTTTGGCTGGAAATCCAGAAATGCAAGAAGAGATGGCATCTGTAGTAAGAGTTGTTATAGCAGGTAATAGCATAAAGGGTTGTAAAGATGTACACGTAAGTCGAGGTTTAGTTAGTGGAAAAAAAGAAGATGCTGCAGCTGCCCTAGAAATGACAACAGGTACCAAGCGATTGGATGCACTTTTAGAGTCTTTAGGAAGTAACTGTTGTGTTACCCTTATGCCTGGTCAGTTTGATGTCACAACTCTTATGATGCCTCAAAAATCAATGCACCCTGGATCATTTCCAAAAGCCAGAAGGTTTTTAAATTTCAATTTATGCTAATGTAAATGATGTTTCAATTGAATTTTTAAAAACTTGGTAATTTTGGTTTTAGATATAAAAGTATAAAAGGTGTATCAAATCCGTGGATAGGAAAAGTAGCTGATAAAGTAATTGTTGGCACAAGTGGTCAACCTATTCAAGATATTCTTAAAGTATGTGGTCTTGATACCAAACAACCTCTGGAATGGTTGGAAAAAACATTAGAATGGAGACATATGTGTCCTACAGCGCCTGATACAATACCATGTATGCCATTCTATAGAAATGATCCATTTATTTTGAAGGAATGTCCTCACATTTATTTTGTGGGCAACATGGACAAATTCGAAACAAAATTATACAAAGGTTTGTGGGGCTTTGAAGTTAATATTTGAAAATTTGCAAATCACTCATTTTGTTATTAAATTTCAGGTAAAGATGGACAGAAAGTACGTCTGGTTTGCATACCAAAGTTTGCCCATACCAAAACAGTTGTTTTAGTTGATTTAGATACTCTTGACACCACACCAGTATCATTCGGTTCTAATTTAGATTAAATTTTATAATAAAGCTTTACTCTTTAGTGTTATGTATTTTTTACATTTTTAATAAGTTTTTTTGAAACAATGAACAATAAATTATTTTTTGATCAGTGAAGTTGTTGTATTTTACCTTAATTACCAAAATCAATTAATATAACTGATTTAGATACATTTTACGCTACTATTACTAGTACTATTTAGTTCTAATCTGGCTATCATCAAACTTTTTGAATTTTACTCATATTTTACCAATTTTTCAAGTTCTTTAAAACAATTCATAACAAATTATGCTTTGAAAATATAGTTAATGAGTTTTAACTTTTGAACCAACGAAAATAATTCAATCGGAATGCAATAATGAATTCATAATGATGATATGGAATGTAAACTTAAATTCAACTCACCAAGTAGTAGAGCGAAATATTTGAACAATATGAATGATTTCGGTGTCCATTGTAACGGTTTTTTCAATTAGAAACTAATTTCCAATGATTCGTTAGTCGTCAATACTCGTAATTGTTGATTTTGGTTAGTTTTTAACAATCGTCGATTCAACCGTCGAATTCGAAAAAATTCAAAAAATCTGATTTTCCGTTAACACCACTGAACTCGTACTATGAAGATAATCGATACATTCACTCGTGTTTTTTCAAAACACACGAAGACTATCGACACCCGTCCCTTCTAGTTTTTCTTACTTTTTTGTAAATATCAACAGTTACTTACGAACGCGTCGATCAAATCCGCGTTTATTCAGCGAAAGGACGATCAAAGGTCGACTCGCAACCCCAACCGCCTGCAGGCCGCGTCGCAACTGTCGAATGTCGCGAAACGAGTGCCGATCATTTCAAGCATCACGAGTCGTCGATAGAGTTCGTTGATTTTTCAATCGAGGGTTAACAAAGTTGAAATAGTTTTTTGTTCTTAAAGAGTTTAAAAAATAGTTATTTATTATTTCTGTGCGTTAAGTGATCGAAGCAACCGAAAATTAATTAATTCGCAAAGTGCATTGAAAGATTTGTGTAACGACAATTTTGATTTAGAACTTTTTTTTACTTGCGTTCTGTGTGTGGCGATCGATTCAGTTTAGTTATAGTTAATTTTATCAAGTGCAACAGTAGTTATTTACTACTTTTGTGCGTGGAGTAATCGAAGCAATCGAAAGTTAATTTGTGAGTTAATTGAAAGATTTGTGTAACGTCAGTTTAAAACTTTCTTTTACCTGTGTTTTGTGTGTCGTGGTTGATTAAGTTATCTTTAAGTTATTAACGTTAGAAGCAACAATGCCACCCCTTTTTAAATTCTCAACTTTCTCAAGTTGCTTCGGAATCAAATTCGGTAGCAAAATGAAGGAACGAGGCAAAATCAAGATTCGTGCGTCGCCGTACCTGATGAAGCATTCACCGTGTTACGGCCGTGAGTAAGTACCGAACATGACATCATACTCAATTCAACAAAATGATTATGTGGGAAGGAATTTGATTAAATTATACATTGACGTATATTAAATGCAAATACAAGATTTATTCGAAAAATGCTGTCTTGGTTCAATCTAAACCAGATAGGATAATACGTATGTAAAACTTATAAAAACGTTATAAGTTCGTTTAACAATTATTAATTCAATATTTTAGTTTCTCTGATCCTTTTTCTTAAGCGAAAGAGGCAAGATAGTCTTTTATAATAATATTTCAATAAGTAGTACAATATTGCAGCGGCTGCAAGCGAGCAGTCTAGCTGTATTTTAAAATTACATTATTTTGATTTGCGTTTCAATTCATGATTGTACATATTTTTATGAGGTAACAACGAAATGTCTACCTACAAGTAAATGCACTTTGGTGTGTTTTCTGGCACTTATGCACCCACTTTTCCACAGACATAATTTCATAATTTTTGCAATATTAACCACAGCGTCAGTCTCAGTTTCATACTTTCACGTCTCGAAGCTTGAGAGCTTTGGGTCTTGCGTTATTAAAATAAAAACAAAATCAAATTATTCTCATATATACAATGGGTCTTTCAATGATTCAGCAAGCGATGCTCTACACAACATCTCGACAAATTTGTTTGGCAATCGTTACAATTATATTGTGTTGGAAGACTAGATTGACATCTATGTAAAACTATGCACTCTTTGAGATACATTCCCAAATTCGATAAACTTGAACGATTTAATGCCCCTTAGAATTAGAAAAATACGTTTAATTGGCACCTGCTTTTACAAAAGTTAACCTTTGTAAAATGAATAATAAGCAAATGGTTGCTTGTTTTTACATGATTACACGATACATGGAGATACGAAAAACAGCGGGTCGAAAGCCATCGCCTTTGCGTTGGCCATTCAATAATTTCAAACATTTCTCTTCTTTTTCCTCGCTCGATAACGACGGGCTTACGATGAATTTGAAATTTTATTATTTACAAATTTGAGCGGAAAGCTCGAGGTGTTCCTCATGAATTGGGATCGAATTCGTGATAACCCTCGGCCCCGGTGAAGATGACGTCGACCCAGACTCTCATGGCTTCCGAGCTGGGTGCCATCAGGTGATAGACCCTCGACGAGCTTTTCACGACGAACGTCAGTTCCGCGTGCGGCGATTTCACCGTGTTCATGTGATCGATGTAGACCTCCTCGATCGACTGCAAAACAACGAATACACACAATTACCTCAATCATCGCTTATTAAAATTTTCTCTCAAAATTAATATTACGTTAACGTCGGTTGTCCAATATAATACAGGACACGCGACATACCTGAAAATAGATAACGCCGCGCGGCTTTCTCGAATGATTATCGCTGTAATAAGAGAGAGTCTTTCGTTTCCGATCGAAAACGAACCATCTCTTGTTCCAGTGATGAAATCGCTTGCTCATCTTGGACAGGTATCCGCTGCAGCTCGTCTCGTCCACGCTGATGTCGTGTATGAGCGGCAGCGGGTGGCCCGCCGTCTCGATGTGATGCCGCAGATCCAGGCTCTCGGATTTTATCGGCAGGTATCTCGTCAGCGGTCGCTGGAGAGGAAAAAAATATCACGACGATATGAAATGGAATAGTAGATAAAAAAACGACGAATTTCGATTGTATCTTTTCACAGAAGTAAGTATAAGTACCTGTGACTTGGTCTTGTTGTCTCTTAGCTTGATGTGAACGTTGCCCAGCGAGTCCATCTCGCTGGAGGTCTGCGACAGCGGTCGATTTCCGCCCTCGTCGATGATACTGCTGCTGTTTCCGTCGTAGGTCTCCTGCTCGGTGAACGCGGCGCGCTCCTCTCTCGACTGTGCAAAAAAAAAAACGAGAATAAAGCTCGATTTATCATCGCAAACTCTCTCCATCTCAACCCGTTGTTAATTTCACTGGCGCGGAAAATGAGGAAAGTAAACAGAGTAAAGCTCTTTCGCGCATTATGTATATAAACGAAAAAGTTGGCGCTTACTCGGTCGGTCTGCAGCAGCGTGTAAGAGTCGCCGGAAGATCCGGGACTGGCCGACGAGGTGAACTCGGAAAGTTTGCTGCCGGGCGATAATTTTTCCGTGGCCCCCGTGTCGGCGCCGTCGCTGCTGCCGCTGCCACTGCGAAAACAAAAAGAAAGGGAAAAAATTAATTAATCATACGAATCGATGGGGGACAATGAAATGTGTGGATGATTTTTTGACTTTTTCTGCACATGTCGCTCCAAAAACTTACTTCTTTCGCCTGCTGCGCTTTCTACCGCAACAACAACAACAACAACACAGACAGTCCTTCATGGACACGTAGCATTTACTGCTCGTGATAAGGGTTATCAGACCGCAGCAATTCGCCCGTAAACCGCTCATATTTTCCTTCCTTCCTTTTTATTTTCCCGTATCGTGGATTATATATCCTTACGTGTACGCCGAGTTCCGGTGATTATTTTTCAGCGTCGTTCGGACTGTCACTGATATAGGAGTCTACTCTATATTGATCTTTATCTGTCTGTATATTGTACGACACACGCGCGCGTGCCTACACGTCGAAGAAGGGGAAAATAGAATATCAATCGTTTAGAGTTGAGTAATTCGTCTACATTTTTTTAGAAATGATTACGATCTACATTGTACAGTCTTCGTTGGATTATCGAGCAACTCTCCCCCACCGGCTTATAACGAGAGGAAAAAAAAAGACGAGTCGACGAGGAAAAAAAAAACTATATACTCGCGTGTGCACGAGGGCAAAAGCCCAAATGAATTTCGAGCACGCGGGAATAACTCGCAGAAAACCGGCAAATAAAACGTGTGCGCATAGTTGTACAACCTTGCAGCCTTGGAAAAAGTTTTTCACGATTTTCGCGTGTCTGTTTGTGCAGGAAAAAAACCTCTCTTGAATTTTCACCCGCGTAAAACCGTAAAAAAAAGAGAGACACGTGTGCAATCTGGTATTTGCTCGAATTTGAGCAAAAAAAAAAGAGAGAAAATTAAAATAAAGATGGAAGAGGTGCTAGCTTTTTTCCTCTCTCTCTCTCTCTCTCTCTCTCTCTCTCGCAACGTTTAAAGCTCCGTCCTCGCGCGTCGGATGTTTTCAAAGCTTTTTCCGCAAGCGCTTCTCGATTCGGTAAAACGACTCGATACGCGAGCGCGCGCTATATAGCGCGTATGTTGCAGTGGATTCGCTTGCGCATACATCTTCATTGTGCTGCAGCAGCTACCGCGTACATGTGTCGTCGTACAGGCAAATCGGAACGTAATACATGTGAGTCACTCGAGGAATATAAGTCGAGAGACGCGTCGACTTTGTCTGTTTTTAAGCGAAAGTGAAATTTTTTTTGCGTTATTAAGCTCGATTGAATTACTTTTATACACGTTCAACGATGAAAGTACTCGCGTAAGTGGGCGCGTTGGAATTCGCGAGTATTGTTGTATCCCGTGCCGATCGTGTCGAACAAAAATGTTTCAATACAATCGCAAACGCTGTCATAGATCGGATGGGTGAATTTCTACGTAAATACGAGTCGCTCGATCACCTCTAGAAAAACACCAACGAGTTATGGATACCTAAGCCAAAAAAAAAAGGAACTGTGCTACTATTGCGTTGGTTTGTTTATTCGCGCTTTCGGCAAACTTTTCGAAATTTCGTTGTTACTCTCTGTGTCCCTCTCTCCTCTCTCTTACTCACTCACTCACTCACTCTCGAACTTTCTCATACCACGTACACGCGTTTGATACAACAAAAAAGAAGAAGAGTAAGAACAACAACGGCAGCAGCAACGAAACTCGCAAAGTTGAAGTACACACATTTTCTTTGAAGTTCTTTTTTACTCTACTCGTCCCTGCAACTCGCGCGCGCGCCCGCGCGCCAATACAAAGTTTCGCGCACTTTTCGCACTACTCGCTCTTGCTGTATTATATATACTCGGGAACTGGAAGGTACTCAATTATTCCAACGAAAACTGTACACTGATTATAATTCACTTTTCTCTCTCTCTCTCTCTCTCTCCGAAAATAAAGAAAAAACTGCAGCAGCGTCGACGATTCGCACACGACTACCTATTTTATTATTATATACGTGCTGATGCTCGCTCGTGTGTGCGTGCCCGTGTCACGCTCGACTGCACCGCGCCCGAGATCCCCGTGCTTGCAGCACTGCACTCGCGTAGGTTGTGCCTCTCTGGATACAACGATGTATCTATATAGATATATATTATTGTACGGCAACGCATGCACACATGTGCGTCGACTGTACAGCACTGCTGTATACGTATGTATAATGTGTGCCGCACACGCCGCTGCCGCCGCCGCTTCCTTCGTAATCTTATCGGTTGCGTCGCGATAGGTATATATGTATGCGTATATATGTACGTGTAGTCAGTTGCGACACTCCCATAGAAACTTATCGGACCTCGCACTATACAACAACTATACTACTATTGCCGCTCGAGTTTATCCATGATGTATATACAGCCAGTGAGCTCCGAACACAACTGGTATATAGGTACGACGACGACGTCCTCGTGACCAGCCGCAAGAAAAACCTGTCTACATGTTAAACATGTGTGTGCGTACGTATATCCCCCCGCTCTCTGTGTCTATCTCTCTCTCTTTTTCTAACTCGATCCAATCAGCCTTTTACTTTCTGCATCTGTCACGCACGCGTGTTTATTCGCGCGCATACACACACATCGAGAGAGAGAGAAACCATGGCGTAATTCCTCGAGAGGACACTACCACTACTCGGGCGTGGGCGATCGAGTTACTTCAATTTCGTCAAAACGCGACTTTCTCGTTACGTTTATTCGTGTCTCTCTTGTGTACACTGCATATAAAAAACGCCGCTTTCAATTTTGTCGTATTCGCAGTCGCAGTCGATGACCCACTGGATTGACTCGATCCGTAGTAACGTGCATACGGTTGCGAGCGAAGACTCGACGATACCGGAAGGAATTAATAAATCTCCCAGTTAAGGATGAGAGCGACGTAGTGCGTTCTTGTTTTTTTTTCTCTCCACATCACTCACGATGCGTACAGCGCGTGACATATCATTACCTCTCGGTTGGACCAGTCGAATAACTGGAGGATTCCTCGCCCGACTCGACGCTGTTCAGCGACGTGCAGTTCATCTTTCTCTCCTCCCACTGGCTGCGCACCTCTTCCTGGACCCGTCGCTTCAGCTCCTCGACTCGTCGTCTCTCTTCTGATATAACTTGACTACCTGCGCGAAGTACAAAAAAGAGAAACAATTTTTTCATATTTCAATTCATCATCATCATCGTCATCATCATCATCATCATCATCATCATCATCATCATTGACTCCGTACCTTGTTTCGCTAAGTGCAGCTGCCTATTTCGTTCGATTTCTTTCAAGGACTCGATGGTTTTTCTGGCCAAGCCGCTGCCCTCGTTGTTATTGACGATCGGCGACTCGCTCGTGACCCTCGATATTCTGTCGAAATCCTCGCGACTGGGCGAGCGCTTCTCGGCCACGAGATTGTCGTTGACGTTTTTTACCAGGCTCTCCAGCTCGTCGTCGATGGTGCGTAATCGATTGCGACCCTGTGAGCGGGCACAAAAAAAAAACACATGCGCACACACGTTAAATATTTACGAACACTCGAGGTCGAATGGGTTTTCCAATACTCGCTCTCGCCGTATCGGATTTACGATGGGATGAATAAAAGAGGGAGGGAAAAAAGGACGCCGAGCCTCTCTCGAGAGAGAGAGCTCGTAAATCGCCATTAAAATTATTACCTCCTCTAATCTGCGTAGATGCGCGAGCTTCTGCCTCTCCAAGCTCTTGGCCTCCTTCAGCACGGTCGTCTTGATGTCGCTGCGCTGGCTCTCGAGCTGCTCCAGCTGCAGCCTCCTCGCGTCCACCTTGGCCCTCAGCTCCTCGGCGTAGCGCTGCAGCTCCTCGCGTTTGGCCAGCTTGCTGGCCTCCTCCTCGAGATGATGAAACTCGAGGTCCTCGAAGGCCTTGCGCTCGGTCTCGAGCTGGTCGGTCTGCGCGGCGAGCCGATTGGCCAGGTCGCTGTCGCGCTCGTCGTCCCGTCCCTCGGCCTCGGCGAGCTGCTCCTCGAGGCTGGCGCAGGCCTGCTGGGCCACCAGCACGCGCTGCCGCGCCTCCGCCTGGATCTGCGTCTGGCCGGCCTTGTCCTCGGCCATCTCGGCCTCGAGCTCGCGCAGTTTCTCCTGCACGCGATTCAACTCGGCCTCGTCCTGCTCGAGCTTCAGGCTCTCCGACTCGTGCTCGGCCGACAGAAGAGCTTTCTCGAGCTCCAACTGTGTTCGCGAGAGAAAAAGTATAAACAGTATTTACAATTAAACAAAAAATTCATTAATGACGTAGTTGAACTGACCTCGCGACTGATCTCTTCCTCTTGCGTCTCGATCTCGGCGACGCTGCGCTTGAAAGAGTCCATATTGGCGAGTATGTGCTGCTTCTCGTTCTCGAGAAATTCCATGTACTTGCCGCGATCCTGATCCTCGAGCTGTGCGCGCTGCTGCTCTTTCTCCGCATCGTCGGCTTTGCCGTCGTCCTTGTCGTTGTCCGCTTGATCGCCGTACTCGTCGTTCAGCCTCTTGGAATTATCACCGTTAAGCCGCTTTACCGGCGTCTGGTAGTGGTCGACTATCGGCGTCGTCGTCGTCGTCGTCGAATCCGACGAATTTCTCGGCTTGGACAATTGCGAAAGCTGCTCAATGGCCTCGAGCAGATCGTCGTTCGACACGTCGAGCTTCGTACTCTCGAGCAGATTATTGTGACGCTCGGGCGCCGTTCTGGCCGGCTTCTTCGGTGGCCGCGGTAAGCTCCTTTTGCCGCCGTTATTGTTGCTAGCGAGTTGTTGTTGCGAGCTTTGCACCGCTTCGTTGATGTTATTGTTGACGTTGTTATTACCAGCTGTAATAGCGTCGCCGTTGTGCTGCGACGCTCCGATGTTCTCGTAGATGCTCAGGTTGCCGTTGATCACGGGCATGAAGTTCTCGTAGTTGTGGTAGGTGAGCTTGATCGTTTTTTCCGGAAGAGGCGGAGCAGCTGTTACTTCTGCGAACAAATCGTCGCGATCGTTATATTTTGAAAACTTTGGATACTCGATCGATAAATTGACAATAGCAAATATCTATATAAGCTTACCGTTGCGCTGTTGCTTTTTCTGCGACTGCTGCTGCTGCTGCTGCGGTATCTGAGGCTCGGCATACATGACATTCGTCGTCGGAGCAAACTTCTGCGACGACGACGACGACGGCGATACGCCATTCAAGTGATTGTAGTTGTCGCTATCTGCGGGATAGCAGGCGGCCACTTTGTTCTGCTGTTTGTTGGGCTTCATCACCACGGCGTAGCCGTTTTCTTGTTCGGGCCATTGAGGTGCTCGATTATTGTTCGGCGTCGCTGCCAACAACTTATTATCGTCGCAGTTGTCGCTGCTTTCCGGTGACGCTGGTAATGGTGGCGGTGGCGGTGGCAGCGGTGGTTGATGGTGGTGCTGCTGCTGTTCCTCTTCGCTCGGTGGAGGAGTCTTCGGTCGACCGCTGTATCTAGGACCGTTGCGACAGCCGATCGTGGGCTTTTTGTACGGTAGGTGCGGCGATTGGTATCCCACCGCCGAGAGCCTGTGGCAAAGAGGAAAGAATGAAAAATGAAAAAAATGTAGAGAAATATACGATGGCAAAGAACAAAATAAAAAAAGGACGATGATAAATTTATGCGCGAATGCGGATTGATCGTTGCTATATTATGCGCGGGTCGCGCGGAAAATCTCTCTTTCTGCGTGTGTATTATTAGCGGTCTAGTCGCGCAACCACAGAAAGAGAGAGACACATAGAGAGAGAAAATAAAAAATTGCGCGCTTTAAAGCCACGATGACGAGACAAAACGCAAACTCCAGAGCGAGTTAATAATACACATACATAGGCTTTACTCTAGGCTTTATTTGACCGCATTTGGAACAAAAGCCTTGGGGCGAGTATATATTATATATAATTCACGTTACAAATATATATACACACGTACGAAGAAAAAAGAATTATAATAACAATAATAATGGGATCATCGCGCTGCCGCTGCAGCTGGATGCAGTCGATGCAAAGATAAGACACGCGGAGATAATTGTGCCCATTGTCTCCGCGTACGTACATTACGATCGCTCGCAGCTGAGTTACAAACGCGGCCATACAATGTGTGCGTATAAGGTCAATAATAGCTACGCGCGACCAAAAGTTTACGCTCATTACTCTCGCTCCAAATCGGAGAATAATATAATGCGTAATACACGCGGGGGTTGACGTAATGACGATCATGGTCACATAGGCGCATGTCAAAGTGCATTCGTAATTCGTCGCTCTTACAAAATCGTCTCCTCTTCGTGTTTGCGTCTCGGCTGCTGCTGCTGCTGCTCCAAGTGTTTGCCATTGCTACCGTTGCTGCTATCGATGCTCGTCTGTCGCTCGTAATCCGTGCAGGTGGCCAGCATCTCCTCGAGGTGGGCCTTCTCGCGCCTCACCTTCTCGCCGTGCTCGCGCATCCTCTGCTCGTAGGCGCGTCGCATGCGCTCCTGGGCGTCTCGCTCGCTTTCCGGGCTCAGCGGGCGCATTATGCGGCCGTACAGGGGCTCGCTCGGTTTGTTCGAGGGCAGCGTGAAGAAGTTCTGATAATGATGCTGCTGCTGATGATGCTTCGACTGTTGTTTGGGTACGCGAACCTCCCGATTGTAGGCGGGCGATGGCTGTTTCGGTGACTTTTGATGAGGGATTCCGATGTTTCTGTAAGAAAAAGAAGTCAAGGGTCAATTTTTGAATCAGTTCTGCCGAGGGTTATTGATTTCTTCCAACTACTCACTGTGCAGAATTGTTGTAAGAATCGCACGATCCAGCCCTACGGTGACTCACAACGACCTGCCCCTGTGGTTGCTGCTGCTGCGACTGCTGTAGCTGCTGCTGCTGTAAATTGTACCTCGAGCCGTTATTGCTGCCGTACTGCTCCAACTTGAGAAATTCCGTGTGCGTCGTGGTCTTGGCGACGATCAAGCTCTGGCTCATGTCGAAGTCCCGACTGAACTGATTCAGATCCTCGTCCCTTTGGCAGTGAAAGCTGCGGCTCATGATGTCGTCCGTGGACATGCCACCGCCGCCGCCCGTGAAGATGTTCTCGTAGCCGTTCTCGTAACCGTTGTTGACGTTCTCGTAGCCGTTGCCGTTGTGATTCTCGTCGTTGTAAGTCGACTCCAGCTCCTGGCTCGAAGCCGCGCGCCGTTGATGATTATGATGATGATGATTATGGTGATGATGATGATTGTTGTATTGTTGTTGTTGCTGCTGCTGCTGCTGGGGTCGATACGGCTGGATTTGCTCCTGCCATCGACGACCCAAGCTCCGAGTCATGAGATCCGCGTTGCTGTCGTCGACGTTCTGGTATATCGAGTTGTTGTGATTCGTATTGTATTGGTTCGTTAGTTTGCACTGGAAATGCGAGAACAAGAGAGAGAACGAGTGAGTAAACGTTTTTAATCGTGCACGAGCTCATTGCACGAGGCACAAGCTCTCGACGATCTTACTGTACTATGTTATCTGATACTTTTAGATAATCTTCTCACCACGGGTTGAAGGATTATAACCCTTCTTGGTATAAACGCTCAACATTTTTGATTAAAGAAAAATTTTTTGGGCATGGAAGGGCCACGAGAACTGAACATGGACAGACAAAAAGTTTAAGATTTTTTTCTAACACTTCTAGGCTATTTTATGCTCCACATATTTATTTTTTTCTGTTGCCGTTTAACATTTACTTTTTGACTGTTTCGTGCAAATTGCCAAGTGAACACTCTTTAAAAAGTTTTTTTTAATTTTCTCAACGCAAATTACATAGGAGAAATGGTCACGATTTTGGTGCTTCACTTATACATACAACTACATCTACTTTGACACTTGCAGATTTACAGAAATATAGGTACTTGCCATCTAGCGGTGGAAAATTGAAGTAGTACTGTCGTACTTAATACCGGCCTAAATTTTTTAAGTTAAATTGTTTTTTTTGTCGTTGTTAAAGTACACTTCATAATATTTGTAACGTAATTTTCACAGAGCAATTACCAAAAACAAATCAATTGATACCAATTGTATTTTAAAGCATTTTATACAGTCGTACTTCAGTCATTTATAGGCCATGATAAATGTTGAGCATTTCCACCAGGGACGTTAAAAAAATGTTTACCTGTCTCGCGTCGTCTTCGTTGCGACATCTCTCGAAATTCGTGACATTCTGCAGTGGACTGCTCCTACCCATCGTGGAAAAACTCGCCGATTTCGCGTGATTATTATGATAATAAGGCTGATACTGTTGCTGCTGCTGCTGCTGTACCGACGATGGCAGTATCTGATCCGCCGGCACACTGGTCGTCAAACTGCCCGGGGGAAAGACCTTGGGCGAGACGACGTTGTTGGCCTGCTGACGGGTCTGTCGGGCCAGCATCTCGAACTTGCTGAGCTTGCCGAGAAAATTGACGGGCTCGTCTGTGTCGGACGAGCAGGAGGCGCTCGAGCTGCGCGGAGATTTACGCGGTGCCACGGGTGGTTTGCCCTTCGCTTGCTGCTGACACTTCAAGTGCTGCGCCTCGACTGGATTGTTGAAGCGAAATTGGGTCGATCTACCGAGCGTCAGCACGCTGCCTGTAGTAAAAAAAAAAAATAAATGCGTAAGCTCGGAGGTTTTAATGCAGCGCTCGTATATGAATATATAAGACCGTGTAAATAAAGATGCGCGTCGCATCTGCAGCAGAGACACTGCATATGCGCATCGTGTAAGTCGTTAATCCTTCCCCCGTGTGTATACTACACTGCTATACTATACTTCCGGCGCGCGATCGAGTCTTGCGATCGTTAAAACGTCGCGATTCGTTGCATTATCGAACAAAAAAAAACGAATCGCGATCTTTTTCTTTTATTCGTTTTTTCGTCGTAGTCTTTATATCCATATATATACCTTGTTTGAGTCTGTGCGCCTCGTGGATGGCTCGGCCGTCGACGCAAGTGCTGCCTTTGAGCGGATGAAGGGTCACGCTGCCGGCGACGTTCTCGATCACGCAGTGGCTCGGATCGATGCCTTGGCCGCTGATTTGTAGGTCGCTGCCTCGCGCCTGGCCGATGAGTGTGCGTCCTGCGCGACGACAAAAACAAAAAAGGAAAAAAACGAGTGAGACGTTGTTATATTATATCGATGCGCTTCGCGTACTCGATTGCATGAAATACATAATTTCGAGAGATGAAAAGTACATCTTCTCTGGGTGTACTCGGTGAAGAAAAAAAATACAATATTCCTCGTCTCGCAATCATAAGTTCGAATCGAGCAATCGTCGCGCGAATAAATAACTCTTTTTCTTTCGCAAGTACCTACATATATAGAGCGCCGCTCGCTCGCAACATTTGTTTGCGTTCGATTTCTCGCGCTCCGTGCCAGGCCAGGCCGCATGAATTATAAAAGCGAGAGGAAAACAAATGCATCGGAGTTCCGAGGGTTCAGGACAAAAAAACACACGGAACGAGAAGAAACGAACGCGGTCGCTACGCTTGATACTCGCGTTTCCTGCGGTATTCATACTCGGCATTCTTCATTATTTTTCGTTATTTTCCTCTCTCGCTCTCTGCCTCTTCCTCCTCGTCCGCCTCTCTTCGCATTTCGCATTACCGTTGTTAGCTCGTGTTTACTGGAATGACATTTCTCATCTCATAATGATAATAATAACGACGATGGTAATGATAATACATTTGTACTTTTTACGCTTCTAAATGTATGTGCGCGACGGGTGTCACTCGCTGTCGACGATTGATACAAATCATCTTCACGAACGAGCTCTCGAACTTTTTTGTCTCTGTTCCAAGCATCGCGACGTTTCGTTTGCTTTTTTTTTGTTCTTTAATCTCGCTTCGAGTCCAAATATATCATTTTTTTCGAAAGGTACCGAGCGGACTCGGTTAACCACGCATTACAACGACCGAAAGCTCGCACAAGCTTGAACTTGCGTGTTTGACTCGTGCAAGCTGGCACATATGCGTAATGTAGGTCGCGATCGCCCTCGTAACTTTCATTTGTTTTCTCGCGTAAGGCGAATCGGAGCATACCGCGCGAGCTTTCACGCCACGCACGTCGTTTTTTGGCCAGCGAGCTTTTGAAGTTTTGCATTTTCGTTCGCAAGCTCGGGGCTCGTATTTGCGTATGCGAACGTCCGATACGATGTACAGTCTCGATCGATGACGCGCATCTGCGGGCACGGTGCATTTACGCTTCACCCGAGAGAATTTAGTTGCAGATAATCTTCGTGTAAACACGCGGATTAATACGTAAATCAAAGGACACGTTTTTAATTACGCTAAACCACTGATCCAACGTGCATCTCTCTTATCTTATCTTGCATGATGTATCAAGACCGCGCGAAAATCAACCGCAATGAGCGAGAGAGCTATGAGGGCGGGCGACACGTTGTACTCGAGTTTCGCCAGTGGGAAAGCTCGCACGCTCGAGTCTCATATGTGTGTGCGTGTGTGTGTGTGTGTGGTTGGATTACATACAAATTAGCTCGCATTATCTTCCATCAAAAAGTGCTTATACGAGCTATCTCCGGTTGGTTCTCTAATATGTAAACGCCTGCAGGTCTGCCGTCACTCCTCCCCCACAACCTTCTCTCTTTCTCTTGATACGTGCTGACACTAAAGTAAACGCGCGACGGAACGATTCCCTTTTTTCTTCATCGTTGCGGCTCGTGTGCAATATTAGTGATGATTATGATCATCGACGCGTCAACAACATTATTTAAGCCGATCTGCGCTGGCCAATACAAACACGAACACGTTGACTTTCGTGTATTATTATCTATATTTATGTACGATGAAAACCTCAGTGAAAATATCAGCAGAAAAATAAAACTGAAGAAAAAGTTGGCCACCTCGTAACTCTACTGTACTGCATACTACTCGTCTTTCGGTCACATAATATTGTACCTATATGTTGTTCAAATGAACGCTAAGAATATTTTTCTGCTTCTTTTTTATTTCAAGAAAATGAAACAGAGATCTGGTCACTTTTATTTTCTGTACACTGACGCGTGCGAGCTCGACGTGCTTTAACATATATACTTGCAGAGCTCTAGGTAATTATTTCCGAAGCAACGGCAGCGGCAGCAGTTGTACATATGAACAATTCCACAATTAACCTGCCAAATTTTTAGTGGCAAAAGGGTCTGATTTTTTTTGCATTGAACACTATTCGTTAACATTAGTTATTGTTCTTGGAGGTCCTAGCAAGCTTGAAAAATGCATCCCCAATAAACATTTTAATAGGTATATTTTTGTTATGATTCTTTTTTTTTTTAATCACGTTTTTAGCGAAAAAGTAATTCTTTGATGCTTGAGTGTTCGACGTGGCCTAGGAATTACTGTCCTTACTATCTCCTCTACTTGTGCATGTGCATCAATAATATTAAAATGGTACCGAATATCAAAAATAATGATTTTTTTCAGTTTGTTGTTGTTTTTTTTTATTTCATACATAAAAAGCAGTTAATATTTTCTTCAATTATTAGTTTAAAAAAATAAAAGTTAATACGTTCAATAGTACATAACGTGACTTATTTAAAAATAATGTTCATAATTACGTTTCGATTTAAAAAGTTCACATAAATCTTTATGGAAAAAATCGAGACACTTTCATTTGAAAGTTAATGGGTAATTATATGATATTAATATTTACTTAATATTGGTAAATATATAAAATATTTAAAAAAAATAATAACAAATTTGTAGTAATTGTAAATTAAAAAAAAAAAAAATTAATCAAGTAATTAAAATGGTAAGTTTGAGACTTATACTAGACTCGCTTATAATTGGTCAAACTGATTCTTTTTTTGTACATCTTTTCGCACGTGTCATAATCAAAAACTCTGTTTTCTTGAGAAAGTTTAGTGCGTGATTGATCAAATTGCGTTCCTATGCAAAAATGTTATCATCGCATATTTAATCATCATCATATATCACACACTTAATTTTCATAGATCTTCATCTGCAAAAATATTTTTTGGAAGATGAATGAAATTAGGCACTTGGGTGTACCACTCATTGCACTTGTCCGATAGATTGTTGCTGAGAACTTTCTCGCTTGTTTCATGGAATGTGCTCGATCTTGACCGAGTAACATTTTTCTTTTCGAACTTTTTGTTTGCATAGTCCTTGCGTCTTTCGTGCAATGCCTTTTTGTGGATGAGCAAATTCGATTTGAGTTCGAATTTCCTCTCGCACTTGTCACATGCGTAATCTTTTCTACTTTTGTTTACTATCTTTTGATGTCGAATCAATGTCGATTTTTCTCCAAATGTCTGCTCGCAATTGTTGCGTGTGTAATCGTTACTATCTTCGTGTGCTATCCTTTGGTGCGAAAGCAAATGCTGTTTATGTCCAAATTTCTTCTCGCACTTGTCACATACGTAATCTTTGTGACCCTCGTGGACTGTCTTTTGGTGCATGAATAATACGGATTTTCGTCCAAATTTCTTCTCGCACTTGTCACATACGTAATCTTTGCAACCTTCGTGTACTATCTTTTGGTGGGTGAGCATATGCTGTTTATGTCCAAATTTTTTCTCGCACTTGTCGCATGCGAAATCTTTGCGACCTTCGTGGATAGTTTTTTGATGTCTGAGCAATATATGTAATAGTCCAAATTTCTTCTCGCACTTGTCGCAAGCGTAATTTTTCTGACCATCGTGAACTGTTCTTTGGTGCCTAAGTAAGATGATTTTTAGACCAAATTTCTTCTCGCACTTGTCGCATGCGAAATCTTTGCGACCTTCATGTACTATCTTTTGGTGGGAGAGCATATGCTGTTTATGTCCAAATTTCTTCTCGCACTTGTCGCAAGCGTAATTTTTCTGACCTTCGTGTACTGTCCTTTGGTGCAACAACAAATTCGATTTATGTGTAAATTTTTTCTCACACTTTTCGCATGCGAAATCTCTGTGACTTTCATGAATTGTTTTTTGGTGTAAAAACAAAGAATGTCCGAATTTCTGATCGCAACCGTTGCACTCGTAATCTTTTTTTTTATTGTGTATTGTGTTTTGATGTCTTAGCAAGGTTGATTTACGCGTAAAATCTTTCTGACAAATATCACAAACGTGTGTTTTACTACTTGAAATCACAATTTTGTGTTCACTTAAGTTATCTTGCAAGATAACTGGACCGGACTTATCACTATTATTCATTTTCTCGCCTAAATTAAACGATCGATTCTATATATTTAGAGCCACAGGAAATTAAAAAGTAATTTATCTTTTGGTATTATGCCTTGTATCTTTGGTAAAGGCAACATTCACACTAATTCGTTTCATTCGTTTCGCTGTAAACATTTTCAACGGACAATGCCAAGTTTGTGTATGTGTGTATTGTTTACTATTAGGGCACATGTCTATTTGTTTATGTTTTGACATTTCATACATGAATAATGCCGTACAATTTTCTGTACAGATAGTCTTTTGGCTTACTACGTGACTAAAAATGTTGATAATGAAAAAAAATAAGTAAGTGGCGAGCCGATACTATCGGATTTATGCGTTCCCGTAAAACAAATCATTGAATTTGTCTTTAAGTTATCCCAAAAAAATAGAACCCCTTTTCAGTCGAAAATCTGTTCGGTAAATTATGTGTATTCGCTCATATATTGGAGGCTAGGCGCGCTGCCGAGCTTTCCGTCTCTATTATATGGAGTGCGCCTCTCGCGCCCGAGAAAACTGTCCTATTCTATTTCTCGACGACGACGGGCACACACATTCGCACACGTATACAAATATACACACACGAGCACATACGCGTGCATAATACGATATTTTCGGCCCGCACCGCGCAAGGTTTCGAAACGCCAAGTGTCGTCGTCGTCGTCGACGTCGACGTCGTGTATATTACGCATAAAGTAGACTCTGCCGGTGGACTCGGTGTGCGCTCACGTACTCGCAGTAGTACGTGCGCAGTACATTTATCCGCGTAAGTAAGTGCATATACGTATGTGTGCACTCGTGTAGTACACGCTCGAGAGACGTTCGCCGGCATTTAATGGCTAATCGATGGGTTACGATGTCGTGTTTTCACTTTAGGCCCATCCGTGATACGTCTTATAACGTATAAATATGCATATGTCAAGTAGATATATAATGGCCTCGGCTCTTTTCTCTCTCTCTCTCTCTTTCTCGGCTCGCGTGCGATGATCACGTTCCGCGAGACGCGGAAGTTCACGATCGGGAGCGAGCTACGAGCCGCACACGACCCACGACGATCGTCGCTGCACAGCCGCGCGCGCGCGCGTGCAGCACATACAAAAACTCGAGCCCGAGCTATACGCCGCGAGAAATTAATTCGATCCGAGCGCGGATCGCGTCGTTTGTACTGCTTGGCTTTTTTTTCCTCCTCCTATATAGCTCTCGTGCCACGACGTAGGTATATACGTCTATCCGTCAAACTCGCTTTGGCGCGCGAGGAGCGATTTAGAAATTTGCGCTTGGCCCGAATTGCTCGAGAGTACAGCTCTCGCGCACACACGCAGTGACGTCGCTTTTATATACACATCAACATGACGCGCCGCGCAGCAGTGAATAATTCGTCGAGTTGGGGAAAATTCGTGCGCGTGGGATACCTATAGCCGTTACTACTATTTTGGTCCCTCGGTATGCTTTTCTCTCACGCGCCCCCTATTTACATCCCCGTTTCGGTTGCTTTTCTCCCTTACTTCTACCCGGCATTATTTATTAAATAAAAGTAATGAGGCGAGCAGCTTAAGAGTTCTTATATTATATATATATGTCGCGTATAGTGTAACATCGACGAGCTTCTGCCGCTGCATAATAATAAATGTATATTACATCGCATAAATATTCAAGGAGTCGGGTGCATACGTGCACACGTCGGGGTGCGAGTATACGCGACGCGTCACTTAGATACGTATATAGCTGCACTACTGACAGCAGCAGCAGCAGTACACGCATCAAGGCAAATAATTAGCGGCTGACCTACATATCTTTCCAAGAGTATCATCTTGTCTGTTTGCGTGCCGTGTGTTACGATATACCTGTACGCATATCCCCAGCACTTACACAGCGAAATCGTGTGTATGTTTGTGTGTGTGTATGTCTGCAGTGTGCATCGCAAGCTGCTACCGGACTACTACTGTATGCGATGTAGATTACGATCTTTGCAGCTTGCCTCGGCGCGTATAGAGACGCGCACACACATTGCCGAATGGTACGTGTGCTTCTATACGCGCGTCGATCGATTTCCCTCCTCTCGCAGCTTTTGTATATATACGCAGCAGACGTCAGGTGTGTGTGTTTGCACAGTAGTACTACCAGCTACGTATACGCGTACATATGTATAGAAGCATCAAATTTTCCAATGGCGCGCATCGATTTTACACTCGCAGGACAAAAACGTATACTACCTGATACAATATTATACATTTACGAGCTTGCACTGGTACACATACGCACACGTGTCTGTATCACTGAATAGGCTTCGTCACCCGGATTTATGTATTTATATTCTTACATATTGCTTTTGCCTTCTATGCAATATGTGTCGTATTATAAACCATCGTACACGACGATGGATATACGTATGGGCGGCCCTCGCCTACTACTGTATATTGTGCGTATATAATACTTATATGCTCGGAATTTATGGTTGTCTTGTAAATATGCGTTTTGCGTTACTCCGGATCGTCGTCGTCGTCTCCGGGTAGTAGCTGCATATTATACAGTCGCACACACGTGTGCGTATTTGTGCTGCTTCACATTTCGCACGTCGCGCACCCGTACATATACGAGATACGCACACGTACAAGGTACGAAGGGTATTAAATTGTCATATGGAAACGTACGATTCCGCTTCGTATAGATATGTGCGGCGCGCGCGTAATATTCGAATAAATAAAATACGAGCGTCGCGCGAGTCCTTGATTCTTTTGTTTTCTTGTTTTTTCCATCTACAATCGCGTTGTTGTTTTTTTTTTGCGGATTAATGCAGATCGCGCACAGATAAGGCTTCGCGTTTGTAGCTTGAAAAGTTCCTAGTTTTTTGTGCGTCCGCACGAATGATTGCCTATATTTGCAATTAGTAAACTTTATTGCAGGCAGCTACGCGTCTCGTTTCTCAATGCTAATTTTCTAATCGAAAAATGAGAAAAACAAGGTAATAAAAGTAAAAATGTTTAACGCCGACTTCATTTGCAGTTAAATATATGCGAGACGAAGAATCTGCAGAAAAAAATCACGAGGAAGATAAGAGAGGAGAAAAAAAATAATATGAAATAAAAAATAAATAAAAATAAAAGAACATTGGCCTTTTATCTACTTGCGTCACGCCAATATGCATAAATGCAAGGCGTACATTGAGTGCACGTCTGCTCTGGCATACGTATACGTATATGAGTAACGCGTTCGTGTACTGTATAATATGCGTCGATGCGACGACGACGACGTTCGTGTCATGCCATTATATAGACCGATCGAGCGCTCTTATATGTGTGCTGTTTATGTACGAGAGAATATTGGATCATTGTATTACCTTCGGGTAGCGGATGAAGCGTGACAGTGGTAGACAGCCTTCCACTTCCGGTCGAGACAAGATGAGGCATTTCCGTGTGGAAACTCAGAGCGCGCCCGGACTCGCGCACCTCGATGCCGGTTGCCGCCGCGCTACTTACGGCCATTTTTCTTCCTTCTGCAACAAGAGAAAATTTCGACAATGAGATCGAGCGATGACATTTTTTATTTCAACATTTTTATTTTTATTTTTTATTGTGTATGCAAGTCAGCGAACGTATATTATAATAAAAATATATTAAAACAATTTGAGCTCAAATATTTATGGGTAGAAAGAGAAAAAAAGTGAAAGGTACAATTACCAGCGCTACGCTAATTTTTGCTCGCGCTTTTGCTCGGAGACGCAATTAACAAATTTCGCCCCGCGAGATCATTGTGGTTTCGGGCCGTGCCAAATGTATATGCGCTGCTGCCGCTGCTGCACTTACTTTCACGATGCATAACCAGTGCTCTAATCTCCGTTTCGGAGGAATTTTGCGTAATCGCGTTCGCGACAATGACTCGGCGATGAATATTTTCCAATGTTCATTATGTATTGCGCGCGCCCCTCGCATCGGAGCCGGAGAACTTTCTCGTGTTCTGCGCGCTCTATCTCTATTTCTGGATAGTATGGCTCTGAAATATCATTTCCAATCGTTTCGGCGACCCGGTGCGATATAGTTTCCGTGCGTCAAAGTCCCTATGCTGTACCCCACCTAATCTTAATTGAAATCGGTGAAATTTTTTGCGCGCGGTCCAACGCGATACGGTCCCGCATCTCTCTCTCTCTCTCTCTCTCTCTCTTGGTAAATACAAACGAAAATTTCAAACGCGAAGCATATACGACTGTAAATTAGCAAGCGCAGATCGCGGAGAAGCTGCGTATCAACAAGTTTGCCCGAGGGGGATGGCGCATGTGCATAAACTCCTTTTTTTATCCACGTCTTTACCTTTAATCTCGCTCAACCAATGTTATTGATCGCGCGGCGTACGTGTATATTGGTCGGTGGGTTCGAATCGAAAAATGCGTGTATATTTATATAAATTATATTTTACAGCCAAGGTCGCGAGCCTCTTGTGCGTCCGTGACCTCGAGCTCTCTCGAGCCCGTCTCGAGCTGCAGCAAATCTCTCGATGGAAGATGCTTATTACAATATATAATATACTCTTTCTTTCTCTTACTTCAGCCCCGTCTCGACTCTCCGATATGGACAATGAGATATTATGGAAATTTTGTGGTGCGCTCGTGTGGGTGTGCGTGTGTGTGTATACAGGATGGGTGGGGATCGTCGCGCGTGTGTGTCACGAGGGAGAGCGAAGGAAACCGGTCGTCACTCCCTTCCTCATCTCGCGTATGCACACGAGCGCGTACGCACACGGTGGTACATACCACGATCTTGCGTACGCAATTACAATGTCAACTCTTTATTTATTTTGTTTTAATTTGAAAATTTTCTCTCGCGTACATCGACCATTGCAGCCTCTCGCGCCAAAGGACGATTTTTCGACTCTATACCTTCGTCGCTGCGCGGTGTCGTATAAAGACGCGCGTACGTCATACGTATGCGCGAGGCGATTCTGGGCTCATGCAGGTGATGTAGCTGAGCGAGCTCTAAGCGATCCGAACGGATTTACGTGTGTACGTATCGCCAACGTCGCCGAGCGCATTGCTCAAGTGTACGTATGGGTGTGCGAGGCTTTTCGTGAAGTGAATGAAGAATGAGCTTCTGACAATGCCTCGACTTGGTATGCTCGCAGCTGCAGCGTATACTGTATATATTCTCTCTGCGCGGAACGTATTCGCCGCTCTGGGTGAGCTTTGTTTCATAGTGGCACCGATATATCAGGAGGCAAAAGAAACATCGGTCGAGGGAGGTCTCGATAGAATATAAGTCCTTTTTGCGAAGTGAAACTTCTCCGGGCGCTTAAAGTGCAACTGTACTACAATCCAACTGTTTGAAAAAAATATGAGTGTCGTGTTCGACAAATTTCTAAGGTTTTGAATTTTCCTAGTTTAATATGTTTATTTTCATAATCCTATGACACTAGTTATTTGTGTGACCTTGTGTATTTTTAAAATCACTACAAACGATTCTGAAAATTGCTACATAGCGAAAATGAGGTGAAATATTTGATTATGAGCTTTGTATTCCATCAACGGATGGAGAATTATAAACTTGCAAGCGGTAAAACATTTTTTGGACTTTAACTTATAGAGTTTAAGTCAATTTAACATTTTTGCAGTATTCCCTGTAACCCCGATTATGAAGGTCGAATATATCCGAAAGAATCGTCAAGCGATGTTTCCGAGAATTTCTATTCTCGTCTTTATCATCTGCAGTGCTTTCAAGAAACTTGAAGGCGTGCGAAAGATCATGTGCCCTTAAGACTCGTGCGCATCGACTCGAGCCCTGCAGCATCATTGAGAAGCGTTAATTTTTTTCCTCTCCTCCTTTCTCCTCTCGCGTCATGACGCTGAGTTCTGTCCAAAAATATCACGTCCTTCTTTATTTTTTACTCGTGCAGGATTCGACCGTCGAAACAATTGAAACTTTTTTCGCGGAACTCGAGCGAGCGAAAAATTTGTCACACGTTCTCGTCAACGCCGAGGCAGTCGCGCGCGGGCACGCATAAATCTGATTTAATAATTTAACATGTAAATTTCTGCCGCGCGTGCTCATTAAATATATGCAGTTTTAGGAATAGGAGCTGCTGTACGAGCGCTTGCGAGCTCACGCATACATATTAATAGTATAATATAATATAGAGCGAGCTGCGAAGTTATATATTATTATATCTATATTTTTTAATGCTTCGGCGCCGAGCGACCATAAAATGTAAATTTCTCCCAGACTTGCGAAATATTATATGAGCATTGATATTGAAACAAGCTCGTTCGGTGCAGCAGCAGCAGCTCGGCCTCTTCGGGACTCGGGCAATTTGCAAGAATTAACACAGAGCCGCGTACTGTCTGTATAAACCCGAGCACTCCGAGGACGCGAGTAATTCTTCGTTTCGCCCGGGATCGCGATTCTCCTCTCGTCTGCGCACAGAAGCAGCAGCAGCAGCAGCAGCTTCTTCTTCGTTGTGATTGTCTTTACAGTTCATTGAATCGAAGCCTCGTTAAAGTCATTCGAACTCGTTAAAGCTCTTAAACAAAGCGGCTTGAACTGTTTATTTTATTTATTACTTTTTTTAACTCCTCGCGAACTTTTAAACTTACTTATATTCACTGTAAAAAATAAAGATCCTTAAATTTATTGCAAATTTCACGTAAAATTAAACGATAAAATTAATGTTATTGATACTGAATTTCATTCGAGATACTTTTACATGAAATCTTTGTTGATAATTGAAGCCAACCTCAACCGCTAGATGGCGAGTACCTGTATCGGTAAATCCACAAGTAACAAAGAAAAAATAATTGTATAAGTGAAGCATGATTTTTTAAAAATTATAATCTTTCGTACGAATACGAACAAAAAATGAGAACGTTAGTTTGTATCGCAATAACTTTTCGATCGTTGTTCATTTTCAAAAACTAATGTTTCAATTACCGTTTCGACAAATAACTCTCAACTCCAGAATCATCTGTCGATCAATGAAGAAGACAAAATTTGAATATATAGCTCAAGAGCTCGAGTTTGTCGTACTGCTGCCGCGTGTACTGTTATCTCTTTGGGACATGTCGCATCGCAATTATACAAGTTGGCGAGCTGCATGGATATTACAGGCACACGACCGGCTCTCTCTCTCTCTCTCGCGCATGTACATGTAATCGACTCTCATAGTTTCTAAACTGCCCGAAGCCACCGTGCATATATATAGATAGAAAGGAGGGGGATGATGATCTCGGCGCGATGCATCAAAGTCGTATAGAACGCACGGAGTCATGCACATATATTATATATGTATTGTATATATGTAGCGGCGCACACGTGCGAGCAGGCGGCCGTTATACGTTCTTGCACACACACACACGCGAATGTTTGAGGGAAAGTTCCGGGGGCCCCCCGAAAGGAAGGAGTCAAGCTTTTGTGATCCCAATTATACGTATGTACGTGTGAGTGGATGTGTGGATGCATTATTATTATTATTATTATACGTGTACACATGTGTTTGTGTTCTCGACAAGTTATGACCATGCATCATCATCGTTGTCGTCCTCGTCATTGCCAGGCCGCAACATCGTGATCGTATATAATATGCATTTCCGTTTCGAGCGAGCTTACGTGCATATACGTACGTATGTATACGTTATATATACATGCGAGCCCGAACCGATGCAGTTTGTGCGCAACTCCTCGCGTATATAGTGGGAGTACACAACGGTGGCAGCATCCTCATTTGCCATTGAAACATTAACGACTGTCATAAACGACGTAATCCATTAACTTTTTGATATCAATTTGACGGTAGGGGAGGAGAAAGAGAAAACAGAGAGCGAGAACAAAGATAATCGACCCTCGTTCGAAATCAAAATTCATTTGTTCGCTCGTTCATTTCTTTTTCTTCTTTTTCAGCGACTGCTCGTTCTCGCTTGCATTTTCAATTTCGCGCAGTTGCTCGACAACGCGATACTACCTGCATACGGCCAGCGAGTAATTTTTACCCATTGCACGCTCGCTCGCGAGCGCAAGACAGAGGATCGAGCGATAAAGAGAAAGAGTCTGCGAAATTTCGTTTGCGCAAAGTTTCGTCGGGCGCGCACGAAGTTGGCTGCTACCAGGCGCGTTTCTAAAATATTTGGAAGTTCATAAATACACCCTCCCCGTAGACGAGCTGCAGTTGAGAAACTATAAAGGCACGAGCAGCGCAGGAGGATTATCCGCGTTGTTATACACGTGATGTATATAACACGGAGTGGCGGGCCGGAACGTGTTCGGGCAAAGTCTCGCGCTGGGATAAAGGAGAAATTCACGGAATGGTATATACATATAGTATGTGCGAGCAGTGGCAGGTATAGCGATGCATCGGCATACTGCGAGATTTCAGACGTTAGATACTCGGACTTTTTGTCTACTTAACTTTCTGCTTCGCTCGATCGAAAGTATAATTACAATGACGTTTAACTCTGATTCGTCGATTGACTCCGTAAACCGTAAAATTTGTTTTTACCACGTAGCAATTAACGCAACAAATTTTCATTATCTCAACCCCTCGTAAAAAATATCTTTTCTTATCGATGCAACACAGATACGAGACGAGCTTTTTTTCGTATATACAACATAAACTTCTTGTATGCACGCTGCACTGCACACGCCGCGAAGATTATATACCGAATGCGGCATAGATATATAGAGAGGGAGAGGAGGGCAGAGAGCCGAGTATATATATCAGTCGTCGTATGTCGACGACGTTGACGACGTACAGCGGGTGTAAATATTTGTCACGCCGTAGGTGCGCGTTGATTGTCGTCGACGCACTGCTGCACACACGGCAATACCTGTATACGTGTACGTTGGTATACGTCCCTCTGTGTGCACGCGTCTGTCTGTGTACGTTGAAATTCTGCGTGCTATATAACATAAATATACACCGCAAGAGGCAAAATTAATGTACACCTCTGGTATTGACTCGCTTTTCAGCTAATATCGTTTGAAGGAATCGCGAGGGCTTTGGAAGCCAAAATTCGTTGCTCTCTGTGATTCAAAGTGATGAATTATGACGAGAATGTGTCTTTCGTTTTTTTTTGCTCAGCTGAAAGAACTGAATTGATTCCAGTCTACAATTATTTACTCGCAATCGCTACACGCTTGATGCCAACTTTATGATATTACATTAATTATGCATCGCGGCAATTATTATTTATCGATAAATGTGCAGCCGATACAATGGACATTTTGTTTTCGCGCGCGCGGCATGTACGTACCGATATATATGTACTGTACGATTCGCCGCTGGATTTAATTAGGTTATATTCCGCTCCACTTTGAAAGGCTGCTGCTGCTGCTGTTGCCGCGCTAATTGATGGCATCGGTCAATTTGATTAACGCCGCCGCTATACATCAATAAACATGCGCAATAATCGAATGAAAAGTGCTGTTTATTAATAACTCGCGCTCTGAGCATATTTTTCATTCTTTTTTTTTCTCGTGCATAGTAGTAGTAGTATAGTAGTATAGTAGTTATATATAAGCGCGGCGATCGCGAATGAATAAAGCAACGTAGCGCCAATCGTAATTGTATGAATACTTTTATAACTATCGATAAAACTTCCCATTTCTCAGTAGTCCAACGTGGTACTTTTTTTTTTTGCTCTATCTCTGTATGCGTTAATCTCGCTGCGACTTTGCGATTGCAGCATTTTTCGCTCGTCTCCTCTCCCTCCCCTCCGACAATTTTTTTTCATTTTTCATGGGAATATACGTGCGAGGGCAGTGTTGAATTATGAGCGTATATTCTGTCTGTTTCACTGCAGCTCCGGTGTTATCTGTCGCCTTCTACAATTTCGCAGGTGTCAGCGTTTGGATTGTTCGCGCTAGTGTCGTACGATTGGCTAATAGTTTCACAATGTTGAATTTTTCGCTCTTTTCGATTCATATACACACACGTGCATACGCAAGTGAACAATTTGACACTCTCGAATTCACGCGTTAGCTCGCGCAAATGTGCGTAATACCATATAGTAATTCATGCTGCTCACGCGGCCGAATCGCTCCACTTTCCTTTTCTTTCGCTTTTTCTTCGTCTTCTTTATTCTACCTCTTCGCCTATGCGCGCATTCGAGACAATTTTCTGTACGGGTAAATTCAATTTTACGCCACTGCTGTCGTATGTGTGTGTGTGTGTGCGTATAAATGTGTGTTACATGTATAAGTGCAGACGTGCAGGCACCCAAAGTGCCTACGTACACGCTTCGCGAACATTTTGCACGCAGAGAGCTAAACGCAGGTATATATTATAAACGAGGCACGACGTTGGGTATATTATAATGGCCGATATACAAGGAGACAACTATACGCGTGCAAAGAGTCGTGTATATAATACATCTATGGGACAGTGGGAGGAGGCCGCAACGTAGCGCAAGCCGTCGTCGTGGTGACTCTCGTGGAATTTCGACACGCATCGCGCGCATTTCCGAGTATAACGCGCATAGAGAGCAGGAGAGAGAGAGAAGAAAGACGACACCCCGCCCTCGTATCTGGCCGTCGGCACACACACACACACACAACAGCCGAGTATAAGTTTAAACGCCGAGTACCGAGTACATAATGCGGAATCTTGGAATAGAATTATTACGATCGTCGAAATGACGAGTATATACATGCACGGCGGCTGCATAATTCCACTCCCGCGCGCGTGCTGCACTGCACTGCACACTGTGCGCGGCCAGTTCCAAACGCAGCTCCGAACGAAGATTTCTGCCTCGAGATAATAACACCAAGTGAATCAATAAGCGATTTTGATCGAGCGAATACTATTTATATATGTTTGTACGCACCGATCGCAGTATACAGCTCGTCATTTTATTCCCTCCCGATATGGGATTGGCTCGCGCGCATACATACGTACGTACGAGCGACGTTATTCTACGTTTGTTATGAATGCGACGCAGAGCTCTTATCGCTTTTCATGCTCGATCGATGATTTTATTGCGCTTCCAGTTAAGCCGTATGGAAGTATAGAGTATGAAATTAAGCTCAAAAGTCTATGTAGAGCCCGGATCAATTGTAACGAGATTCATTTTGTCGCTAACTCCATGTGTAAGGTGACAGTTTTGACGCAAGTTACCGCCGATGTTATTTTCTACATACGGCGGCTATTTTCGTTCGATTTGTAATTTTTATTCCCGCGAATTGAGGCACTCGAGATTCTCGACGCGTCGTTACGCGAATGCGTTATATATAATTCCCGCTTCCCGTCGATGATGATGCGCGCACCGGGGCGCGGGCGTATATTGTATTATACATCGAATCGACAATCGGACTTATCCGCAAGTCGCGTGTCACAAAACATCGCTCTAAATTCCCCCGCGCTCTCTTCCTCTCGCTCTTTCTATCGGAAGCTTTTTTCTCCCTCATGTATACTTACTTTTTCGTCCGATCGGGCAGATGAGCAGGCGAATGAATTTCATTCTTGGCACGTTTTTTAATATTATCTCGGGTCTCGTCTGTGTACCGCATTTACACACACATTCACACCCGCGCATGCACACACACACGCATGCACTCTTGCGCACACTCGGTTATTCCGTGGCCGTAGTCGTTCGCGATCGAGACGTCAACTGAAATGAAGCATCGATCTTGCGAGTCGTCGATGCTGCCAATCGAGCTCTCCTACGCCAGACGTCGACTTCTCTTCGTTGTCTTTTTTTTTCCCATTTTTTTTTATTTAATTTTTTGCTTTCGACGCTCCATTGTAAAAAGAAGGGCGTAGGTCGGTCGTATATAGTTTCGCGCGATACAAAGACGCGCGCGCGCACGTATGCACGAGTGCGTGGGTGCTCCATTTGGCAACTAACGCGAAGAGAGAGATGGAGGTATATAGAACGCAGAGAAGAGAGTATATAAGGAAAGGAAAAAAAACAACCGTGTAAGAGCGGATGAAGTCGGCCACACAGCGGCAATTAATAAGTTTCTTAACCTCTCGACGGCGAGGATCGACGAAAGACTCGCGCTAATTTATGCATTACAATGTGTAAGGATTATTTTGTACAACATATTTATAAACGCGCGCGCGCACTTGTGCAAAAGCGAACACACAAAAAGGGGAGTGGTTTTGCACGTTGTCTATATAGCACACGTACTGTCGACGAAAATAGAAACGCAGCGCAGTCCCTCTATTGTTGCTGTTTTGTTATTGTTGCTTCTCTCTTCTTCTTTTTTTTTTTCATTTCGCCGTCGTCATTGCGAGATACATCGAACTCATTCATCGGCTCATCTCCGCTAGATACAGTTAATAATGTATAAATACAAATCAAGAATCATCTGGAAAGTATTGAATTACTTTCGTTCCGATCGATTAACGCGCGCGATTACGCTATATATTATACGTCCTTTTACTTTAGTGTATATAATTATTATTTTGACGAGCGATAAATTTAACACCGAGAATATAGTCGCGCGTTTGGACTCTCCGCTACTCTGCGTTACACTGATACATGCCCAGCGCGACAAATTTCAAATTTATTTCTTCTGTCTTCTGTTAAGGCCATTGTACTTGCGGGTTTATTCATTAGGCGAGCGGCATAAAGCATTCGTATAAATAGCTCATTCTTAACGCGCGAGCTTGAGCTGCTGCTGCTGCAATTGTATATCTACTGAAGTCGAGATAGAAGAGTTTTTTAGCTGTTTTAAATAGTCACAAGTCGGTGGCAATCTTACTTGGCATTGTGTTGTTCGGTTTTTTTTACTTCTGATCTATGAACGATTGATTCGAGGAAAATTTTTCGAAACAAGTGAAATTTTATCAAAATGCTCAGCTAATTTTATAATCGAATAAAAATTCAAATACATTCAAAGTAATGAAAGACAACCAAAATTTAAGTTGATAATTAGTGCAGTAATTTTGTTCGAGACAAAATAAATTAGAAATTAAAACAAACCAAAAAGTAAATACATTGTCAGGTCTATACTATTCAAAATTTTATAACGTTTTAATCAAAGATCTCGAAAAGTGAAATTAAAAAGTTTGTCGTTCAATTTGAATTCGAGTACAAAAAATGCCAACGGATCGTAGGAACAAAAAATAAATAGTTGACAATAAACGAGTGGAACGAAAGTCAAATTAAAACAAACACGCATAGGCAAACGAACAAATAGAACTTACTAACTAACTGTCAAACAAAATCAAAAAAATGTATCAAAAAGATATAAAATTCAGATCTGTAGAAAAATGATTAGAAAAGAAAAAATGTATCTTGTACAAATGAAAAAGGCTCCAATTCAATTAGAACTCCATATTAAACCAAAATATCAAAATTAACACAACTTATCGCAACAAGATCCAGACCATAGAGAGCGAGAGAGAGAGAGAGAAACGATAAACTTCTGTTTCTCGCGTTTGAAATGTGTAATAATACACGTAACAAGCAGACATCGAGCCGAGCGCGAGCTTTTGGATCTCGCAAGTCTATGAACCCAAACGCATACCACACATGCTGTAATATTTCGTGTCTTGCACGTAAAACAAACGGATGTTTGTGTAAGCGTAATTTCCGACTGCCGCTGCAGTGCATATTCTCGTAATAACTATAAATTGCTCAAAGGCTCGTACGTTTATGACTAGCGCGCGCATTATATTGGACAATCGAAAATCGAAGCCACAAAGCACGAGGAAGATTTGAGCCGTATAGAGCTTTTCAGCTGCTGCTCATTCGCGAAGTGTTTGTTGCTTTGTGCATATTTTGCGTTGATGATGAACCTGATAGAGAAAGCAGAAAATAAAATCAAAGCTGCTAATGTCTCGATGTGAAGTGCATCATGGCATTCTATCGATTCCAGAGTAATTGGACAACTTTGATAAATAAACAAAGGGTTTGATCATCTTAATAACAGAAAAAAAAACTATTTTAATTTACAAGTTGATTTTTCTAAATTATTTTTTTCACAATCATTTTAAAATTATCGATCACATTAAAAATAATCTGAAAATGACAATGTAATTGTTCCAAAAAATTTAGATTAGTTTTCAACCACTTTTAATACGATAATAACAGTTTAAGTCTCCACCGATAGATGGCGAGTACCTTTAATTCTGGAAATCTGCAAGTGAATAAGTAAAAATAATTGTATAAGTTAAACCACAATTTCATGTATATTCTTTATTCTCCATTGTCGATGTATAAATTCTTCTCGTCGCTCATATCGACTTCGGCCACTTCTCTCCTCGCGTCAGCGGCATCATCATCATCATCGTCGTCGTCGTCGTCGTCGCGTTCAAAGCGCAGCGCGCAGCAAAAAACGACGCCTGCGTGCGATGCTCGTAGTACGCATCACGCATCAGACGAGAGAAGAAAAGCGGCTTATATTCTCGCGCGCGAAACCTCTGCTGCGTCGCGTTTCCTGCTTTCCTCGACGCCCAGGCACGTATGTTTACGGGGCGCCGTTTATAGAATTAAAGTTCAACGAATTTCGCGTGCGCGCGTACATACGTTAAAACTATGAACGCCTAACGTTGAACAGACGTCTCTTTTCTCGCTACGATACTCTCGAGTCGAGATACGCGTGCACTGCGCGTGCATCGTACGATGAGCAGGCCATTGTCCACGTGCGCAAACACTGCACTCGTGCGCAGAAAATATATAATATTGTACACGGCGTGCACTCGATTCGAGGTAAAAAGTAATCAAAGAACTCGGCGTGCCCGCGCGTATTATACACATATAAGTATCGAAATTCCTTCGTGGTAATTTTGTGCGCCTCGCAAGGTCTGCCATAAGTGCGCGCGGGTAATGAAGAGCGTATATGATATATACACGTGTATTCACGTTATAATGCGTGCCCGTCAGCAAAAGAAACGAGCGCCGCCGCGGCGGCTTGCTCTGCACGTATAGTAGAGTAGAGTTGCGTCGGTTGCCCCGTGGACAAGGCAAATTACCGTATTAATTCATTATATTATAATCCAACTTGATGCTGTGCCCATGTAAGTGTGTGTGTGTGTGTGTGTGTGTGTGTGTGTGTGTGTGTACGTGCTCGGTAGCAACAATATATAACGAGCGTATTTTTGCATCAAAAGAGCACGAATTTTAATGCATAAATAGGTAGCCAGTGGCACGGGGAGGGCGAGCTTCAGAATTTCACTTACTGCATCCCTTCCGCGCGTATACTGCGTATAACAATATAAAGCAACTCACTCGCCAGAAGTTGACCACTATACAGCCGCCACCCGCCACTGGCGCGTTACACGCATTAAATTCAAAATTCACAAGCCAACTTTCACTTCGGGGCATTTTCGCTGCGGAGCAGTACATAATAATGAATCCGCGACTGCTCGGCTTCCCTCGGTTACATATTATATACGTACTCGCACGCGCGAAAGAGAGAGACTCCGATCGCGAACTCCTGCACAGCTCGCAGCAGCAGCAGCATTATCACGATGTACATCATATACACACATCCAACTGGATGTAAAACTCGTCGACTGCATTCCGAGCGCGGAGGTGCGCAAGGTGCGGATGTTGTTGTTGCTGTTGCTGCTGCTCTCGCGTGTCCATGCCAATGCGTATGTATAGTGGCATAAAATGTCCCCGTCGCGTGTGCGAATGCCGTCATCATCGCCATCGCATGCGGCGAGTAGTCTCTCTATTACATTATATGTAGGTGAAACTTATGCAAAAGCCGGAGCGAGAGAGAGAGAGAGAGACGCGTTTCACGCAGCTTATAAGACACATAATCTCTTATAAGGTCTTATGGAAGGCGACTGCCGAGTGTGTTGTACGATCGACGCGAAAACGTGAATGGGAAGTCGCGCGAAACGGCCTTGAGAAAATCCGCCAGGAGACGTACACAATATTATTATATACGATCTCTCGTTCGATCTCTCGCCTCCTCAACGAAGTTTCTCTCTCTCTCTCTCTTAAAAGTTCGAAAACCGCCAACGGGCATTGTTGTGTGTAGTGTACTTAAAATGGGCATCCTCCTCTAATCCTCCCACGATGTCGTCGTAATACTCCTCTCGACGACACTCCGAGGTGTGTGTGTGTGCAGAAGATGTCACAAAAACCAGAATCATATACACACCAAAGGCGTACGCGTTTATCGGCAGACTTAATTGAGTTCGAGTGGTCTTACACCTACTTGTTTTTTGTTTCGCTTGTTTTTCCGCTTGCTTTTCAACGAGATTCAACGAGTTTACGTGCGCGTCGATCATATTGAAACACACTGGGCAACAACAGGATGAGTTAATTTTACCGTAAGAACGACGTCGACAAGACCACTGTACGACACGAGTACCTGTCTTGGCAATTGCGTTTTACGATATGGTACTCCCATATATACATACGATGTCGGCACATCGTCGTCGTAGTCGGTCGTGTTTACTATTTACTTGCATAATTATCGTTTCTCCCTTGCGCTCGTATAAGACGGGCATTCGAGAATCATCACTGGCATACATAATGCGCATACACACACACACGCACTCGAAATTTCCTCTCGTGATTATATTTATGCGCACTTCCGAGATCGTAAAAGGTGCAGGAGCAGCGCGCGTTCGAGCCTCTCCAGGGTATTATAATAATAATATATAAAGCACTTCGGCGAGGATGCGGGAAAACGTTGTAATGCCGTATACTATAGATGCGCCTTGGTGCGTGAGTGTACATAATATGCCTGCCGGTAATAAGGTGTGCTATTGTGATGCAAAGAAGCTGCTGTCTCCCTCGAGCCTGCTATATAATCGATGAATAATAATTACGCATGTGTATTCCCGATGAATCCGCGACGACGCGACGACGATTGTCACCCGCGACGATGCGAAGATGACACGACGAGGACGCGCGTCGCTGTACCTGTCGACGTGAAAGTTCGTCGCCGCGACTCTTACAAATTTTACGGTCGCGCTCGCGCGAATGCATTGACGCGAATGTCCGTCGCGTGTCCGTGTATAAATGCGTTTGTATATGTGTCGCGCACAATTGGACTCGCGGAGAGTGCCTCTTTTCACTCGCTTTTTGTCGCATTTCGAAAACCATCGCCGCACTCGCGCTCTTCGCATATATTTTACTAACGCCTTTCAGTTCGCTGTACGCGCAAAAATCGTACGAGTACTCGATCACGTTGTCAGAAATTTAAAAACTCAAGCTCGATGCATCGCACGCCATCTATCCGAATCCAATGACCAATCGTACGTTTGTTACAAGGAACGATCAAGTCATTAATTTTTAAGAGTATAATATGTAATGAGACATAAAATTATTGACACGACAGTCGTAGTTATTTTACCACTACCTGAAACTCTGAGGACTAATTCAACTTCATTTCTAATATCACGTGCGTAATATCTTTTTGTACTGCATCAGTGTGTGTTCAGATATTTATTTCTCTTTTGGATGAATATTTTTCCGCATCAATGGAACGATGCGTGACAGAATTAACGATTGTCCTTTTCACTGCAATTTTGGAATAAGTTTAATGGCATATGCGAGTGCCTCTATGTGTCACAGTACGTAACTGCGTATGGACAGGTGACGGTATAGGGGGAAAATATCGCCAAGGAGCAATCACAATCGTAGCGTCTCCTCTATTCGATAATATACGCAGTAGTACGTTGGGCCGCTAACAATACAAAGAGCTACATTCCAGTAGTGAGCAAGTGTTTACAAATTGGTGAATTCTAGGTATTGTTAACTGCTCAAGGCGTATAACCTCAAAAATCGGTGTATATGGTTAAAATTCACAGCGATTACACGTAATCAAGCGAGTGATGGAAAACGAAGAGAATACTGTCAGGTATAACATTTTTGTGCGTGCCATTATATTTTTATAAACAATCGTCCCATCAAGTTTTACTATTTTTCAGAGTAAATGAAGAACCAAACGATATCTGGACGAATGCAGATGATGATTATGTTCTCGATTCGGTGAAATTTTGCAAAGCCAAAAATTTTACAACATTAAATGTGAGTTTAATGATTAGCATTGTGTTCTGTTTTTCCACTATCCAAAACTATTATGCAATTTTAACTTTAGGCGAATCAAGTTGATGAGGTTATGGCGTATCAGGAAAATTTGGATCGAAAAAAATTCATCGATATTAAGTGCAAAGATGTGAAGCCAGAATTGATGCTCCTACCGAAAATCATCGGCAAATCTGAGTACCAAAGCTATCCATCTACTGTGAAAATAGAATACGAAAATCCGACAAATGACATAAATGATAAAATATTTATTGATCTTGAGTGTAAATATATGAAGCCTGAGCCTAAGCTTGTACAGGTCAACATCTGCAAAAATGAGTATAAAAGTTATCCATTTATTGTGAAAACGGAAAACAAAAGTCAGAAAAATTTCTTGAATGAAAAAAGACTGATAATTTTAATTGAAAGAGAGTTCAATTATGATAAAAACTGTCATTTTCAAGAAAAGTCCCGATTGAATTTGGGAGAATGTAAGGATGAGAAAATATTAAGAAAAACATTTCAAACTAAATTGTTTTATGAAACTAAAAACAGTCGAAAAAGTAATAAACAAGAAGTAACTCTAACGAAACTTATGAATTCGACACATGGGAGCATTGGGCTGAATGAATCTGATATTGGCCACAAGATATTGGTATACAAACGTAGCCTCAAAGCTCAGAACGCAATTCGAGATCCTAGAAAATCCTTCGAGTGTTACATTTGTCTCAAGTCATTTGGAAAAAGAGTTACCCTCAAAACTCACATAAATACAGTACATAACCGGAGCAAACCCTTCGAATGTGAGATTTGTCATAACTCATACGGCCGTAAGGATACCCTCAAATGTCACATCAATCTAGTTCATGATCGCAGCAAACCCTTCGAGTGTGAGATTTGCCACAAATCATTTGGAGAAAAGAGTAAAATCAAAACGCACATAAATACAGTACACGATCTTATCAAATCCTTTGCGTGTGAAATTTGTCTCAAGTCATTTGGACAAAGAGGTAACCTCAAAACTCATATAACAGCGGTGCATAATCGGAGCAAACCCTTCGAGTGTGAGATGTGTCACAAATCATTTGGATACCAGAATGTACTCAAAGGTCACATAAATTCAGTTCATAACTATAATAAGCCTTTTGAATGTGAAATTTGTCAAAAATCATTTGGACGAAAATATGACCTCAAAACTCACGTGAATGTAGTACATGCTCGCAGTAAACCCTTACACAAATAAGTTTCCGGAGTTCCGAGTTTCCGGAGACATTTGGATCCGAAAACAATTTTTTGAAAAACAATAAAATATTCAAACTCTTATTCATTATGTCCTGATTGCGATAAATAATTTACTAGCCTTTTACACATAAACTTAAATATAATAAAATAAATATAAATAAAATTTTGCTTTTAAATTCGATTTTTAAATCATTGCTGTTGAACGAACCGATCTTTCAATATTCACGAAATCGATTGATATTTTAATATGCGATGCTTTAAGTGTTATACTTTTTTTTTAAGAGAGGAGGATATAACTTCACGAAACAACAAAAAACAACAACAGCGACAAAAGTCAACGAGAGCGAGCTTTTTAAAATCGAATTTCTGTCGTCGATATACGCCCACACACTGATCTTATACGCGCTACATATCCTATACGGCGGCGTTGAAGTGTCGGGCGAGCGACAATAATAAATTACGATTCGGCGCCGGACAATTCGCGTACACGTAACGAATACAGACACAACCCACACGTTTGCGTCGTCGATGTGAAATTTCGACGCTCCGCGCGTACACATCGTTCAATGCTCGCGCCGCACCAAATATTTGCTTTTCTTTATAAAACTTCGCGTCGTCGTCGAGGGTCCTCTATATACCACTGTACTCGTTGTACCGTATACCCGCTACATAATACGCGTTGACCCAAGTGTGTATTACGTATGAGGCATAGACACGCACACATGCCCATAACACGGTGTATGTGTACTCGTTTTGCTCTGGCCAGTTTACTTTGGAAATATCTCGCACGAAGCACGAGGTCGAAGAAGAAACAGAATATAACATAATAAAAAGGGCGCCTAAGACTCTGTACACACATGCGAGTATAGTCTCGGGGGCAAAACCAGTGTGTGTTATTATGCACAGGCTGCGCACGTCGCGACGTTACACACACAAACGTGTACGCACCTATTGAATATTTTGACTTTCTATGGCATCTCTCACTCGCGTAGAAAATACTTACGGCTTAGGTGTTATATGGTGTGCTCGAAGAAGGTATGATTTATACGTGCGGTCAGTCGGCAGGTATGCCTATTTTTGTTTTTGTCTCTCTCTCGCGAGTTAATAACATGTTAATGAGTTGAACTCCTCGATGACTCATGAAAAGCTCGTTATCGAGGCATCAAGTTGTATACGCCAATTCCGTTGGCCAAATAAAAAGTCAAAGTTACGTAATCGCGTTTATAGTTTCCTACCTACATGATATTATGATTTCTATATACCGCATAGCTGCCTTTTAAAGCGAAGATGATACGGATGAACTTGCTAAAACGGCTTGTAACGTTTTAATGTAATGGTTTTAAAGGTATTTTGAAAGTCTCTCTCTCTGGCGCGCGTGCCGCACAGGGAAGAAAACCGCACGGGACCATCTAGCTCTGCATGTACACGGCTCGCGGAGTTTGTAACGTGTAATTTTCCTTGCGCTCCGAGTTCGCCTCGGAATATTATAACACAGAGACGAGAAGTTAAGTTTCGAAAACTTAATTTTCAGTATTTCAAACGTAAGTCGATTATCAAAATATAAAACGAGATATATGGAGCAAGCTTTGCGAGCGTGCGAGCGAGCGGGAGTAGAGAAAATCCCGCGCGCACATATCTTTTGTAGCGAAAACTTTCTGCGCTCAAAGTCGCCATATAGTTGAACGGGGGTAACGTAGCACTATACCGAAAATTCCGAATTCACCTAAAACGCGTTTGCCGTTCGCTCGCTCGGGGTCTCTCGCGAGCATCATCAGTCCGACAAAAATCAAATTGGAAAAGTCTCGTTTGGCGCAAACGTTATACACGACGAGGGACGCTCTTTTGTAGCAGTATACGCGCGGCGGTTGAAAAAAATAAAATAATAATGATGATGATAAAATTGAAGAGAAAAAAACGAACCAGACGCTCTCGAGCTCGTATGCATATGAATTGTAAGTCGAGGGTACTTCGTAAATTTAAACGAGTTTCGTTTAATCTTGGTGCAATGATCTCTCTCTCTCTCTCTGTTCGCGCTCGAGCGTATATATAGATATTTTTTTGTTGTAGACGACGACGACGACGACAACGACGACGAGAAGAGACAGCGAGAGACCGAGAGAATCTGTTCGGGGCATTTGTATTAGTGAATATTAAAAAACAGAGGAATAAAGCGCATGTATATAGAAGGAATATTTCCAGTCAGCCTGTGTACTTGTGTGTGTATTTGTGTGTAAGTGTAAGCACGCACACAGTCAGTTTTGCAGTTGGCCTTTTATGCTCGCTGCAGTGTGACGACGGCAGCGCAGTACAGAGCGAGGCTTTTTGTCGCGCTCCAATGATGCCCGGGCTCTCTTCTTGCTGCGCACACACACACACACACACACGCACACATTTGAACATGTATATATCACATGCATAAAGGTTCGTGCTGTATCACATGTACGTGTGCATGTACTTCGCTTCACTTCGGTAATTTAGAATCATTTATTTTGATTGCCTTTATATGTGTAACGGGGTGAGCGCGCTTGAATTACGTCACATTATGGGACTCGCGCCGTTTGCTCGCCGCAGAGTCACTCAAATCATCGTCGTTCGGATTCTTTCATTGTACCCAATTTTACGATATACTTTCGATCTTCATCGCGAAAGAAAGCGAATTTATTCGTTCGTTCGTTCAAATGCTGTACGCGAGGGGTTTTTACAATTAGTAATTGGATTTTATTTTCCAGATTGCGAGAGATTCGGTGAAAAGTGAAAGTTATAATTCTTCTTCTCTTTTTTTTTCATTATGAAACCGAAGATTTTTGAGAACGGACAATTTGCCTGGTAACCGAAATCTCGATTACATAGATTATTCCGGATCTACTTCGAGATCTTGAAACAGCCGTAGTACCGCGCGTGGATCGAAAAATGGCATAATCGATTTATAATTGCGCCTTTTCCCAATTGCTAAACGAATCCCGCGAAACTAACCTCGTCTATCGCATTCCTCGCGCACCCATATCTCTCTTGTCATAATTGACTCGCGTATACATATCAAGGCTGCTCGATTTTTCGCGGCATTTAACTCCACCGCATGCCGCGCGGAGACGATTATTACAGCGATTTTTGTCGTTGCGCGCCGAGCTTATCTGACGTTTCCGATCGATCGTTCGGCGGCTTGTGTACAATAGGCCAACTTCGATTATCATGTGCGCGTATTGAATTCAATCCTGCGATCGCGATTCGTGTAACTTCGAGACATATACATACGTTATTGTAGTATAATACGGAGGCGCGTACGTTTCCTGGTATTTGTTACTAATCGTCGAACTGACTTTATGAATCGCATAAATATTTATAACTTCTCTCGACTGGAGGTGTAATAAATAACTCGACAAGTTCATATACTCGCGATGACAAATTATTGTAGATTTGCCAATAAAAAAGAATAGAAAACATCGAGAATTAGACTCGACTGGCGTATACAATAGTCGTGTAATGACAGGTCGTTTTTTAAATGTACCTTTTTCATGTTATACCCGAATTTCGAGGAGTTCCATGCAAAGGTTCGGCAAAAATTTGCAGCGAATATGTGCCGAATTACTTTTGTTCATGTGGATTTATTATTCTCGGTAAAAACAAGAGATAATGCTCGCGCAAAAGCTACATAGTCAGCCGGCTTTTATTCCTGCTTTCACTGCGCTACTGTCGCGTGCTTTTGTGCCCTGGCATCTTTTTACCCATACATAAAATCGCGTAACAACTCAATATCTTCGAATTCATTCTTTGAACTTATCTTTCGCTTCAATATAAGTGCATTTCCTGCATTTCTCAATCGCATGTTGCTCGTATATAGACACGCGGTACATAATGTATTTATATATCACTATCGACAGACGTTGTAGCTATATGTATCTCGAACGAAACTTTTTCCGTTTGCTACCGCAGACACGCGTAACCGTGTCTTTATATACATATAATACGTGTATCTGTTTTGGTTCTGGCAAAAATTTCCCTTGCCTTAAGCAAAGCGCGTTGTCGCGCGCGCGCGCCGACTCGATCTATTTTCAATGTTATTTTAACCGAATTCGAGCGATCGATATTTATTTGAACAACCTGCATTTTTTTGGTTCTCTATTTATAGCACTCTAGTAGGCATTGATTATGCAACGTATGAAAAGTGTAATTATCTTTTCGAGCTAGGCGATAAAAAATTAATTTGTCTCGGTTGACCGTGAGAGACGGATCGGCGCAAATACACACGGCGTCCTGACAACTGATTAATCGCGCGCTTTATTTTCGTTTCGCGCACAAAGAGTGTACCAAATTCGCGCGGGAGCGAGAGAAAACCGTACACGCACACGATGGTGTTCGTTTTTTGCTTCGTACACTCGTGAAAAAGTGAAAGAAAGAGGAGAAAGAAAAAAAAACGATCGTGCGAGTGAGAGAGAGGCGTGCTATGCCGCTCTCCATCCTTTCGTTCGTTCTTTTCAATTGATTGAAAGAAGTTGGAGAAGAGAATGCGTGCGTGAGGGAGAGGAGAGAAAGAGAAAGAGAGTGGAGAAAGGGGGGAAGGAAACGAGTATACGCAAGCCAATGCAATCACATTTTTTCCTCGACGAAAGACGGACCTTTTTACGACTCTGTAGATACGAAATGCGAATGAACTTGCATTTCCTACTCTATTTTCCCATTACGCTTTTGATATTAAGTGGTTTGGCGGATTAATTTTTGATTCGAAAGACTGCTCTTTCGACTTCTTTTTTACCTTAAAATTTTTTTGCCCGCTCGAGACTCTTCAGCTATATACCTGGACGTTTACTGCAAAGTTCGTGTTTATCCACTCGAGCATCAAATTTAGCTGAATTTCTCGTTCCTCAAACTCGTATAAAACTTTTTTTTTCTCCATATCTTTCACTCTTAGATTCGCCAAGGAAAAAATAAAAAAAAAAAGACAACGACCTTCGTCAGCCGGTCCTCACATATGCATATTATGTCGTACGGCCTCGCGAAGGAAATTTTTCGAAAGCCGCACCACGCGCAGCAACGCCATATATACATACAACATAAATCGGGGGCGATCGCGCTGGATAATTTTCTGTCTCTTTCGTGGGCGTCGAGCGCGGGCGCATTACATTATATTTATATATTCCACATAGTATAACGTAATAATAACGAGAGCAGCGATCGGGCGACGTGCGTAATAATAATCCGCGAAACTCTGTTGCGCACGCGCCGGTCATCCGTAAACTCGTAACACTGCAGCATTTAGCAGAGCTGCATCGCTGACAGAAAGAGAGAGAGAGAGAGCAATCGCGTTGAGTAATTTTCGTCTGGCTTCTTTCTGAAATTGAATTTCATGTCGCAACGTTTAATTTTTTTTCTGTCTCTCTATCTCTCTGCCGCCCTCGTGCATTAACGTATATATATAATAGCGATTTCGCATTGCAGCGTTGAAATATATATTACGCGCATTTAATTAGTCAAGAGATTCAAAAGTACGATTTACGCGCAGTCAACGTATGCAACTCGGTCGCGCGGGCTCTCCGCACAGCGTTTTACCTGAGGGCCTCGGCTCGCGAAACTGTGTTTCACGTACACGCGCGCTTGCTCCTTTTTTTTCTTCATATCCTTATATTTTACTTCGCGCATTATATCAATTCATACGTGCCGTACGTGCTCGGCGTGCCAATCGTCTCCCGAGTTTTGTCGTACATACGAGTAAAACTCGATATAATACATTATATTATTCGTTGAGAAAGACGAATTCTAAGAACTCATTATGTCCTCGCCAATATATATTGTATACGCGAGTAATTCATTTATTGTGCACGCGCATAACGTACGTAAATTTTTACGTCTCTATCGCTCTTCTCTCTCGCTCTCTTTGTGTTCGTAATATACATACGTCTAAAACAATATTTCAACTTCTACGAATTTATGAACTTATCGCAAGTATATGCGCGAGCTTTAAAAATGGAGAAAAAAAGGAGTCGAGTAAGGAATTTTGCGAGCATAAATCCAGGCGCTTGATCGACTTTTTACGATTCTTTTTCTCGCTCTCTCTATGTATTAGCTTGTTTATATATGTGTATATATATATACGGTTCTCTTGAAAATCGACATCATAGCGAGCGAGATTTATGTCACGAACGCGCTTACACACACACCGGTATACGCGTACCTATATATATTATTTACACAAGCGGCATGCGCACTAGCACATGACTGAAGTGATAAAAAAAAGTTGTATATATAGGTCTTATCGTCATTATCAACGGTAACGCAGCAGAAGCAGCAGCAACAGCAGTAGCATCGTTATCCTTGTACGCGCTTGTGTATATCTTATAGGCATCTTTATACGAGCTTTTCGTCTACGATAATTTTTTTTTCTCTCGACTGTAATACTTTTTCGCGCTTTGGCAGATCACATTTTTTATTATCCTGCTAACGCTATTACCGGCAGCAATAGCCGGAGGACCTTGAAACGAGCAGAGACAGAGAGTGAGAGAAAAAACGGAGCTACTAAGCAGCCGCGACTTTTTTTATCGGTTTCTATATCTCTCTCTGTGCAGTGTACGCGGCATCGTCGTAGTTGTCGTCTATTGCGATGCGACGACGACGAACGGGCAAAAAGTAAATATTGCCGACGAGGTGGTGCGTGAGCGATCGTTAGCATCGTTATGTATACGCGCGCATACAGATACGCAGAGACACGAATACACGCACACGTGTGAGAGCTGCTGGCTATATAGCGAACGCGTTCGAGACTTCGCTAATTCGGTCCGTCTCTAAAAATATCTAATTTTTTTTTTTTCTCAAGACCTTCGGTCGAAAATCTAGTTGTTTGTTGTTATTTTTTTTGCTTCTTTTTACAAATCACGTACCGACGGTATGATAATTTTTTCGTTGCAGTACAAGTACATCGATCGATCAAACGCGTACTATTGGTAGCAATAACAAGCTCGCACGTATATCACGTTTACATTTGTTGTGTGTGTGCGTGGTGTTATCGCAATTAATATAAACACTCATACAGAGTATAGAGTGAGCGAGAGAAAAAGAGAGAATAATCCGCCTACCGAGAGCTGCATAACGCGCTCATACACGAAGATTGCATAATTTGCAGTACATAAAGTCGTGTGTATGTATGTAATGTTTAACTATATATAAACGCACATGTACACGAGCGACACACATACGCGGAGCGGCGCGCAGACTGGAAAATTTAACGATTTTCGTAACGACGCGTTGATTTTCATAAACAGCGCACAAACTGCTGCTATACTCTGTGTCTACTGTTGCTGCGTTGCGTTGGTTTGTGCGTGTGTGCGAGGCAGAGGCGGCTGCTGCTGCACACACACACACACAGGCATTTACACACATGCAGAAGAAGCAGCAACAGGGAGAGGCACAGTTGCACGAAAGCGAATCTGCCAAGAAGATGCCGTATAATATGCATAACGTCGGTGCGTGTATAATCATAATGACCATCGCAGTGGAGCGTCGTCTATATTTATATCTTATCTTTCTCTCTCTTTCTCTTTCTAGGCCCTAAAACCGCAAACGAGATATTTTCAGTCTTTAATAAACCGGGTCTTTTGATCTTAGACTTTTGCAGGCACGGATTCACATGCACGCACACGTACGCACGTTAGCAGATTCGCACGGAAGCATTGGAAATGCAAAATGTTTACGTTATTATATACGCCCGCGACGACTGAGTATTTATTTATTCGTCCGCGGCCTCGCCCTCCGTAAATCCGACTCGCTTGTTTATAAACTCGTAAAAAAGAAGAAGAAGAAGTAATAAGAAAGAGAGGAAGAGAAAAAGAGTTCACGTTACGAACCGTACGATAACGTCTCTCTCGTATTATTTTTTATTACCGATGACGCCTCGTATATACGCATTCGCGAGCTCAATGACACACACACGCGCGCGCGTAATAGTCGAGCACACGACGGATTTTTAAATAATACTACGCATGCGGACGTTACAACTTTTCGTGCACATCGCGAGCGTAGTACTACCGTAAGGTACTTTATTCGACGCGACCTAACCTAACTTTTCGAGCGAATCCCTTTAGGTCGTGTTATTATTATTATCATTATAGCGTATACGTTTTGCTGAAAGTTGGCCTTCTTCCTCGCTTCCTCCTATATATATTCATACGTCGAGCCCTCGAAGCTTTTCGTTCTTAGGTCTAATTATAAGATAAAAGTCGTGAATGGAATCTCTTTCTCTGAATGAATCCAAAACAAGAACCGAAATGTCAAATCGTGTGCGTGCGAGTTTCTCATCGTAGGCTTGTGCACCTTGTATTATATACATATATTTCGGCGATGTCAAAAAATATACAGCCGGCATAAATCTCGTTTTAATGTGCGTGCGCGCCGTGTGTGCTGTGCCGAAGCTCGCCTCACTGTCTCCGTATTTATATCCAGTTTCAGAAGAAAATAAGAAAAAGAAACCTCAACTCCAAAAATATCCCGCTGCTTACGGGTTATAATGGGCACATAAAAAAAGATAAGCGCATAAACAAAAAAACAAAAAAAACGAACACGTGACAAGTAGTACGTATGCATATGTACACTGCAGAATTTTACGAGGACGAAAAAGATGCCGTGCATATTCGAAGCTTTCTGCGTCTCTTTTTGTCTTTCACGCGTTCATATAAGCCACCGAGGATGTGACGCGCGCGCACACACTCGTCGTCGTTACAAGAGGGAAAAGGGTTGGATACTTGGATTGTGCAGCGATGGGTTCGGCGGCGCTAAAATAACCGGCATCGTCGCGCGCGCGCACACACACACTGATATACACGCAAACATACAATCGGAGTTTACCATGTAGTTAGTAATAGTATACAGCAGTGACTTAATATATAAACAAACGTGCCTGCGGGGTTTTGCCAAATTGACATACAAAAGTCAGCTTCGTCTTTTTACAAAGTAAACACACGAAAAAAGAACGAGTCCGAGAGATGATGTTCTCGTTAAAATAAAGAAGTTTTCATATTTACCAAAAGTGTGTCGAAGATGCAGCTCCGGATACGAAGCGCAGTGTTACAGTAGTAGTAGTAGTAGTAGTAGCAGCGCGGCTATATATATTCGTCGGCGGTGCTCTGCACAGGGCGGCCTGTTGCGTATGTGCTAAGGCGCGTGCAGTATAATATAAGGACAGTCTCTGTCTCTATCGTTTCCTCTGTACACAGTAGTCGGCGTTTTTACGATTCCGCACGCACACGCGTAGGGTTGTATATTATTAAGGCACGGTATAAATACAATGAAGGCGTGTAGTAGGAGAATCTCGCCGCACACGTACAACACTTTATGCGAGGCACTTGCACTTGCACACTTGCACACGATGACGACGACGACAAAGAAAATTAATACCCGCAAAACTATAACGATGCGAGTTACGTTCGAATTCTCAAGAACGATGCATCGCGTCGTGCGCGTATTGCCACCGACTTGCAAAACAACAACAAACTGGATTAGTATATAGCTTTTTGACAGCTATTTCGTAGACGTGCCGAACTCTCAAAGGTTGCGCGGCTTATTTAGCGCAGTTTCATTCGATTGAAGCTCCGCGATGACGCATAGCTGTAACGAGAGCGATAGCAGTGATTACGGATTTTCGTCATTGTTGTCGCGTAATCCTCGGCTGCATCATCGTCGGGCGGCATCATCGTTCGTCGGCCCGCATAAGTCGTGCGGCATCTATATAGACGATGTTATAATTTTTTTGCAAAGGAGAGAAGATCTTTTTCTCTTATCTCACTGCACGCGTCTCATGTATTTGACACACACACACACACACACTGCACACGCGTGAGCAGACGCAAGCGCGAAAAATGAAAACGATAATAAAAAATAAAAAAAGTAAAATAATGCAGCGAACAGCGACCTTTGAGCGCGTGTATATATACGCTGCTATATATACCTTATCGTATATAATGGATAAATACACACACACGGACTTATAATCGACGAGAGAAGCACAGACGACGCGAGTTAATGCGATACTAAAACAGTCCTCCACGGGGCAGTCACAGTCTGCTTGCTGCTGTTGCTGCTGCTTCATGCGCCTTTTCTCCCGCCGCGCCACACAGCTCCAAGCATCATCTATATGTGTGTGTGCAGCATATATGTATATATAGGTATATATTATGTATACAATATTCTCTTTCTGTCGAGGCAGCAACGCACGCTAAAACCTGATACACACGCGTGCACACACACATTCGCGCATGTAAACGAGTATGTGTGTGTGTGTGTATTGGCGCGGCGGCAACGGCGGACGGCAGTGGTGGTGGCGGTACGGCGGCTGCGAGCCGAGCAGCGGCCGGCGCGCGGACGAGAGCGAGAGTGTGTGTGCAAAATATATATATAACGTACGAAACGGCAGTGTTGCTGCTGCTGAGTGAGAGAGAACGAGAAAGACTCTTTGTGGGTAGGCATATACGACGGCTGCATTGCCGTGTTACGACCTACAGTATGCACACACATATATAATACGAAAATGTCGTGGTGGCGGTAAGCCTCGGCCAAAGTGCGCGCGGCGCGGACCAGATGCTGCTCGCGCGGACGATGATGCTGCACGAAGCCTATAATACACTATACGAAGTGGGGTGAAATAAATCGAGAGAGAGAGAGAGAAAGAGAGAGAAGGCAGATGGCACGACTCCGGGAGAGTCTCGCGCGCGTACTGTATGCTCCAAACCTTATAATAATGATGACAATAATACATATACCTATGTTGCATCGTAGTATACTGTATACAGTAGTAAAGAAACCGAGACCGTTCGATCCAACCCGAACGCGGTACAAGTCCAGATACAAGCTGCAGTAACAGCAGCAGCTTTACATATACAGATATATTTATCTGCACATGTAAACCGTGACTTGTAAAATGTAGAGGCGACTCGTGGCGCGCGTGGACAGGCTGCCGCCGCGCACGCGACCGTCGTCAGCTGCCGCTACTCGGGGTACTTGAGTCGCGGATTTATTTGTAAAAGCGGAAAAATCGAATCATTTCGGCATCTGTTTTAATTTATTTTTGAAATTGAAACCGTCTTCGCAGCTTTTCTTTTCACCTCGACAGATGAGAATCAATAACGCTTATTTGAAATCTTTCTTACACCTTTTTGATTACTTTGACTTGATATAATTACTTTCAGTTTGAATAACAAAAGGTGGTATGGTGTCAATCATAGCTACTTTATTTTTAATCTATATCACAGGTCCGCTTATTAAAAGTTTAACAAGAAATTTACTTTTTACATTTGGCCAGCTTGCGTTGTACTTTCGTTCTCTTTATTGTACTGTCCCCATTCAGGAAAAGTACAATCTTTGAAGTCTTTGTAAGTCATTGGTCTCATTGAAGGTGGTAGATTTGCACTGTCTTGTAATCCATTGGGTAAGGGCCATGGATTGTAATCTTTTATTTCAATTTCTTCTGGAGCTACTGTATCTTCAAAGTACTCCTTTGTTATCCACTCTTTGTCAGGGAAATAGAAAACTGGATCTGCATTTTTTGAAGCCACTGAATACAACAAGAAATTATTAAGTATTGACTCTTACATAAATGTGTTAAGGAAATGGTACAAATGGTATTTTTATTACCTATGTATTGCAAGTATTCTAACTGATCCCTAGTGTAATGAGAAAATCTGCAAGTTGCTCCAAATGGACATTGTCCTTCTGTGGCCAATCTACGGCATGGTATTTTAGAGCTTTCTTCTTGCAAAACTTCTTCAGGTGCTGAAATAAGTATATGAATTAGAATAAGAATCATAAAAAATTTAAATAATAAAGTTTATACACCTTACCTTTGAAAGGTTTGTAATACTCTGTGTAATTTTTTGCATGAGCGATACTAGTAAGATGCTTCTGTCGAGCATTCTGAGCATCCTTGAAGGTTCGCTTACAATAGTCACAATAATACTTTTTACCACCCATCGCTATTCCTAGTAGTCAGGCAAGAGCTGAAAAAATAATCAAAATAAATTATAATATTTTCATCTACGCTCTTTCTCGTTCGTTGCTCCTAATAATTTTAGTTATCTACGAAAATTATGTCAGGCATCTCTCAGTCATAAACCTTGAGATAACAATGAAAATTTAAAGCATATATAAACTCCACCAGTGCTTATGCTGATGGTGTGTATGCGCATGTATAAGAGCACAACGCGTACAAACAGCGTCCCGTAAACAAACTTTTCCAACTACTTCTCGCGTTGTGTGCACGTTAATTCACTTATATCATACATTTCACATGCGAGTGCATGGCGAGCATTAGATGCAACAAATAAGCGCTATAATCCTCGCTCGACCCGAAATAATAATTATCTCTCCTGCGTCGGCGTGGCAAAAAACTCTTGATTAATTCTAAAACGACTGTCTTATATCATTGCGCTTTACCTTGAAATAATAATTATGTATCCTGCCAGCGGTGAATTTTCGACGTGCAGCACACGCACTGCGTGTTTATAATTTTGTTTACCAAAACTCGTGTCTGTCTAGCAGACAGCTTTTGTGTGTACACTGCTTGTGTTATGTTGTAGTACGGCGTGCGGCGTGGTGGCTCTCTTCTCGCTCTGACAACTCTCGGCCTCAGGTTAAGTTGACTCCGCTCCGGATCGAACATGCTCACGCCATCTATAATTTCAGTTTGACATGATACACTCGTGTGGCTGATCGTGCTGCGAAATGAGCAAGCTCGAATCATAGTTTTTTTTTCTAATAAGTAAATGAATCGATCGATTGGGTGTATAATTAAAGTACAAGACTGCTTTAATGGTAGGTGATTAGTTTATTTTAAACAAACAGGTTATACATTTTTTGTTTTATTTCATTATATAATATCCATCGTTAATTTTTTTTTGTTTTTTTTTCTCTTTGTATCGCATTAGTGCATCGATATTATCACCGAAATTCATAATTTCTTTTCTTCATTCGTTACACTGACAGGATAGTATCGCGAATCGATCCGTAAGGAGAAGGCGGAGGAGGATAATTAACAAAATAAATCAAAGATCACACGAACGCACAAAAATACAATGTATACCGCCCGGAGTTAGTAAGCCGCCAGTTTTGTCTGATTTTTTTCATCGTTTGTTGTTATACATATCATAATGATTATTATTATAAGTTCAAATGAATCACAGGCGCTTCGTCAGCGTTTGGGTAATTTTCTGTTGCATTGATAGTACAATCATATACATTTTTGTTACATTTATGTACGATTAGGCACCAACGGGGCCACGCGCGAAAACGTGCATTGACTAATTTCTGGAATGTCTCGTTTATCCGTTCGATACAGTAATCTCTAAGCTTTTTTTTTGCAATGAAAATTGATACATCCCCGTAAATAGGTATACACAGATAAAACGGCAATATTACGTTTTAATAATAGGCATGGTTCGATGCCTTATCTTTTGTTCGAGGCTAAAAGTACGAATTTTTACATCAAAATTTTCCGTGCTGCTGTGTATACGTGGATGGGTCGATGTATACATTATATTTATATGTAAAACTTGACTTTTGATCCTTGGTTATTTAAATAAAAAATGCAAGTATATACACACAAGCGCCAATAATGCAATAAGTGTACGGATAATGAAAAAAAAAATGCCGAGAGAGCTTACACACACGGGAGGTGTTGTCGAGAGCTGTCGAGGGAGAAAAAATCAATATCAATTTGGCCTAGATGCACCTATAAAAAAAATTGCGCGTATAATACGGACTTTACACCGTCGCATATACACGCACGCGCGTACACAGCAGAGTCCGAGTACGACGACGAGATGGAAGAGATTGCGGAGTATATTATATAGCGGAGGGAAAAGATGTACCTCGTCGAGTTCGCGTTGAAACACTTTCGTTAGTCGTCGCAGTTGTTCTCCGTCTTTGCACTCTAAGCCTGTTTTCTATATATATAACAAAAGGTCGAAGTTCGCGCGCACTTCCGCGAGGCTAGTCCCTCTCTCTCTCTGCACTCTCTTCTGTTGTAACGCCACCGCTGCAACGTCACGAGGAGGGGCTTATATTGCACTTTCTTATTTCGCCCCTTTTCTTTTCTTCTTTATTTATTTTCCCTTTTTTTTTACGTGCTCGACGCGCGAATTTCATACTTTTCAATTTAACATTATATATTTTTTTCCATTACTCCCGATACTCGTGCGCAAGAAAGATTTTTTTCTGCTCTCGTCGTATTCCTCTAAAGCTCGTTTGCCGCAATCTCTCTCTTCTCGTGTTACAGCGCTTGGAGTATGTAATAAATGCCAACAATGGAAAAATAATCGCGATGAAAGTTTCGGGTCGGAGATAAGAAAGAAAAAACGAATTCTTGCCCTTTTATTATTATTATTATCATTATCATTATCATTATCATTATTATTTCTTATTTCGTGAGCGAGTTTTTAGGCCTGCTAAAAACAAACCGTAATCGCTAAGCCTGATAAGCAGCGAATCCGACACGTATTTAGAAGGGACTCCGAACTGAGCTGAAAATTATCTTGCTCGTGAGCTTGCGGGATGAAATTCTCCTGCGGATTTTATTTTTTTACTTTTTTAATTTAGCAGAGTGCTTTGTGCTGATTGAAACTTTATCCAATTTTTTCGTGCCAGTCGCTTCGGCAACCGGCCGAGGGTTGGTTAATTTTGTTTTTTTTTTCATAATTTCTGGCGTGGAGTACACTCGATAATTCATGTAAGAAGCTTTCGAATAATTTGAATTTTGGGGAAAGACACAGTGAAATGCCGGGATCGGACAAGTTGGAAAACAGGACAGAATAAAGGAAGTAAGGAAAGACGGTTCTTGTGGGTGTTGCTCTCGTGATTTTATCTGGTGCTTCGATACCCTACTTATTACTCTATAGTTTATGATTTTTCGTTTATTTTTCCATCCTTTTTTTTTATCGTCATCAATATACTTATATAAGAATAAAAAGTAATTGCAAGATTGCTTTCGATTGAAAATTTCTTTTGTTTTGTTGTTCTCTATATCGCATATAATATATAATATGTATAAGGTTTAAATTTGCCATCGTTGTTGGACTATCCTAATATAGCTTTATCATTTACTTACAACTTTTTTCGTTTGTCGTTTCGTACACACTTCGTTTTGTAAGAAAAAATAGTCGAAATGATCGCGCAATTTATGTATGATTTTATGGTTTTACTTTTATTTCTCGGAGATTTGTCAAATGAACGGATATTTGAATCACAAAATTATATTATTCGAGACTAATAAGGAGACACAAACTGAACGCCATGTATTGACTAAAGTTATTATGTATAATAGTGTTCGCAAGTTTATATTCCTCATAGAGGGTTAGAGTTTTGTTTGTTTTTCTGTGATCACTTTGCGATTACAAATTTCTATAAGTTTACGTCATAGAAATTAGTCATTTCTGCAATGTATACAATAATAGTAATCGCAAAAACGAGCAACGTAAGAATAAGTATTCGTTTTTTATACATCACCTAAAATATATGACAAATAACAATAGATTTTAATTAACTATTGGTAGAATCATTTTATAAAATCAATGACAATTTCTCACACAATTGTAAGCCATTGGCGCGAGCAGATGCCAAAATTGAGGATGCCACGCACGCGTGATCGTTGATTGAAAAATTTGCCGATTCATTACAATTTTTTTCACCTCGTCATCTAATTCAGTTGAGTTTTTCTCCTACACTTTCGCTCAATTTTTAACGTCTGCTCGCGTCAATTACCGATACTTTGTATAATATATCGCAAATTTCACATCGTTTATTTCGAACTAGAATGTAATATTTGTATAAGTTTCACAATGGTAATATAGGAACGTGTGATAAATCATGATAATTTATCTTGAATCTAAATGTATATCTTATTTATTCAATAAACAGGGTGTAACATTTAAAACCGAAAATACAGTTGTGTGTCGTATACACATTCGATATCTAACTTTGGAGTGTATAATATGCATAATAAAAGCATTTCGCAAATTTTTTGTTTCATAATCCTCGCCCTCGCGACGCGAGAGCGAAGATGCCTCTGTCGTTCCGCTCGTTCTCTCGCATACTTTCTCATCATTTTTCTTTTTTCTTTCTCCTTGTCGACTTTACCTCACCTAGCAAGGACCCATGTATATAATACGCAGTTACACATACATATAATATATATTTTGAGGAATGGAGCTACAGCGAGTGGAATGTATATTATTTAGGGAACATACAACGACGTGAAAAATATCAGGAGAGATGCAGGAGGATAGTTTGTTCCCATTTGGCGTATATGGAATCGAAGCGAGACACATCGCCATTATAGTTATTTTTTTATTCATTTTTTTTCGATTTTTGTTAAATTTATTATCGTATATTTTTTTTATGTATAATCATATAAGATATTTGCATCGTGTGTAGTAATAAGAGCTTTTATTATTTTTTTGCATTTGAGGTTGTTTTGCGAGACGAGTAACTGTGATGTCACGCGATATATATACGAGCAGATGGATTTTTCTTTGAAAAAAAATTGATAACGTACAGAGGTATCGACAATTTTGCATGTTTTTTTTTCTTCGTGATTATAAGTTATTTAAAATCAAAACATCTAAAATTAATGTCTCGATTTGCGTGAAAGGTGATACACTCGCCGCATAAAATATTTGTCGACAATATTGTCTCGTTTTTTTTCGCTTTCATTTCATCGAATACCGTCAACGCGTCGAGAGAAATGAAAAAAAGGGGGTAGACACATAAAGTATTACGTGGACATATATATATTGCCGGCATCAGGTCTCAATGATCAAATTCTTTGTGTTACATATTCACTGCCTGCCTCTGCTTATTTTTTTTATTGTTGCTGCTGGTTACTGTTGTTGTTGTTGTTGCTGTTGTTGCTGCTGCTGCTGCTGTTGTTGTCGGGCATCGTTCCTTTATTTTTTTTCATCCGGATTTGGTACGACCTCCTGGCGTACCTTGTGACCCCGGAAACTCGCCTGGATCTTCGTCGCGGCTTTGTGAAGATCCGGATCCGACAGATCTATGCCCTCGAGCTCGTTCACCGTATCCGTGACCTGTGTGCGACAAACAAGAAAAAAAGAAAAAAAATGAACAATCGGCATTACTCGATCAAAAAAAGCTGCATATTTCACATGAGAGAAAAGAAATTTTTTCCATTTTTTTTTTGCCAGACAGAAGAAAAATATAATCCTGTGACGCGGGCAATATTATTCGGCGCGCTCGGAAAGTTATTTCACGATATTTTCGCGAACTTTGTTATTTTTCCCGCGTCCGCTTAACGTATGTGCAGAATCGCTATATGTATACGACAAAAAAAACCCTATCTACGCATATCGAAGTCATTCGGGCCATACTATATATCCATGGACGAATTCAAATCTTCGGAGAATATACTTAGGGGGTTGGAACTTTTCGAGCCTGTGGGGACTGACGAGTACACACATACTACGCACGGCCGAAAGACCTGTGCGCGCGGGCAGAGCCGAGGAATAATTTATATAACAAAATATATATTATTCACTCTCCCGTCGTTCGCTATTTCGCTTCCTGACCAAAAGTTCAACGTACCGCTCTCGACTTGATATTTGTTTTTTTTTATACCTGTCCAATTTCCGTGCCGGACCCGCACATTGACAAAGCAAACAACAGCGCCGATGCGACGATATACGCGGAGATCCAAAAATTTTTCTCCGGTCGTGTTTCTTTTTTATTTTCCTCTTTTTTTCTGTCGGCTGCATACCTATACGCTGAATAAACTTTCGGGGGATCGTTGCGCGCCCCGACGATAGACGCGCAGTGTATGTATTATCGATGCCTCAGCCAAAATTGATTAAACGTCGCGCTGTTTAACTCTCGGGGCTGAACAGCAGCAGCAAACCGCTGCTGTGCACGCGCGATCGAACTCGTTTGCCCTTTTCACCTTTGCCTGACTCTTTCTCTTTCTCTCTCGCTCTTTCCATCGTGTATTTCTTTTTATACTTCATCCTAATGCATCGGTACAGTGCATGCGATAAAAAAGGTGAGAAAAGAATGGTGCGAGTAAAATCGATGTCTCGCGATTATAATGGAGAGCACCGCCGCCGCCGCGTGACTCTTTCAATGCGTAATATTACGACGAGGTGCTACGCAATGATTGCTCTAAATATAGATGCTATATTACAGGCGCGCATAATACGTGTGACCCCGTGTGTCGTTCGCACTCCTCGCAGCTCGAAAGAGCTCAAAAATCATTATTAGCGTAAAAGCTCTAGGTGCTCAGCTCAGCTGATATACGCCTGTCCGTCTCGCTTCTGCTGTTACTGCTGCTGCTGCTGCTGCTTTCCCTCGAGGGGCTCTTTGGGGCTATTATAAATATATATGGAAGCCACGCCATCGAAAGCTGCGTTATACGGCCACGGTATATACATATATACATGAGCTAAGTAGTGCGTCTATATGTACAGAGTAAAGCTCGTATTATACATCTATCCTCTTTTGCACCTGCAAGCTCAAGTCGTACGCCGAAGCTTATAATGCTGCCAGTAGCAGCAGCAGCAGCAGCAGCGAGAAAGCCATCGGCTGAGTATACACACTCACTCGCGTACACACGAACGCGTAGATATAGACGCGAGCGAAGCGTGTGCAGATGTACTATATATACCACTACAAGAGTGTCAAGAGAGAGCTGCTGCTACTGCTTGGATCGGAAGATTTTCTCCGTGAATTTTTCACCTATAAAGCGCGGAAATTGACAATGACAAATGCTTCCGAAGAACATTTGCCAGTAGCAGCAGCAGCACTCGAGGAGAGCGAGAGAGAGGTTGAGCTTTATATACGAAAAGTGTCAAATCGATCGCTGCAGCGCCCGGCTAGGTGCCTGGTACTGCCACTGCTGGTGCCACTGCTGCGTGTGTCAAGGGATTATAATAATAACCGCCTCGCGCGTGCGAGTATACGAATACAGACATACATATATACACGGACGAAGCTTACAAGCTGTAATATGGATGCTTCGAGCTCTCTGCGCGTATATTATATGCATACATATAGGTGTATGTGTGTGTGTCTGTGTAGCGATTGTGAAATATCGACAGAACATCTTTTTTTTTTATCTTCGTTACCGTACACATATAGCTGTATGGCGAGTTTTAGAAATCGCGCACGCGTTTATAAATTGCTCCGTATGCGAGCAGAGGAACGATCGTATGCACATAACGCGTCGTACGTATGTGTGCACTCGCACTCGTGATTTTTTCTTGTTTCGTTTCTCTCTATGTGTGTATGTTATATAGCGGCTTCTTGATGATTTATTGCGTTTATCGCGACGGGGACATGAATTATTTTGTTGTGTTTTTTCATTCGTTTTGTTTAGAGAGATTTTTACGGTGTGCTGCGCACCTGCAACAGTCGCAGAAATCGTGTGTGTGTGTGTGTGTGTGTGTGCGAGCGGAACTAGAACTAGGTTGACGTTTTACTTCTTATTTTTCGGGAGGACATTTTTATTTGCGCTGACCGAGCAGTTATATGTGTATAGGTCGCGTCTGTTGTTGCGCTTTGAGCTAGACCAAGACACAAAGGAGCCTCGAAAAATCAAATTGAACTTTATAAATATGGACGAGAGGTCGAATAAATATGTCGGTCGGATTCCCGTTTTACTTCTTTTCTTTTTCTCGTCCCGCGCCTCGACATATATATTAACAAGTATAAACGCGAGAAAAAGCCTCGGCTCGGAATTCATTTTTAATACTTGACTATTCATATAATGATTAAAAAAAAAAAAAGAAAAACGAAAGTACAGCGAGAGTAAAAGAAAAGTGTGAATTCAAAAAAAAAGAGTAGCAAAGAATACGAAACGAACAAAAGCAAGTTTTTGCAGAAAACGACGGAAACGAATATATAAGAAACAAAGGGTTCCAAGAGTATGGGGCGCGCGCAAGCTCGTAGCAAACTCAGCCAAGCGATATGTTTGAAAAGAAGCAGAATAAAAAATATGAGAGAGAAAGATGGCTTGATGCACATCATCCGCGTGTAGCGGAGACCTTGTGAAAAATCTTGCGAAATCGAAAGAGACGACGCCGACTGTATTTCGCTGTTAGACGCGACCGATCTTTGTTGTTGGCTCGTCCAAGCCCGCGCGCATATTTTTGACACTTTTTTGAATCGCCGAGCGCGCAAAAGTATCCTACAAAAAAACAACAACAACGACGACGGAAGAAAAAGGAGTCCGTTTGCCACCAGCACACACATTCACGCACACGTATACGGTTGAAATAAAGTATTTTCACTTGGAAGTAAGCCAAAAAGTATAATCAAGAATGAGAGAGCGAGCGAGCGAACGAACGAATCCAACGACGAGCGTATGGACGAATTTTCAGGCTTTTTTTTGCTCCTCCTTACATACTTGCAACCTGCTCGCGGGAGAACGGATACGATGTAGTTTAATGCTTGCCCATAAAGTAAAGTAAGCTTCATTTTTATCCCCCTGGACTCGAGTTGGGTTATAAGAGAGAGAGAGAGAGAAGGATCGAGAGAGGCAAGTTGTTCGTAAAACGGATATAATCGGTACACACACGCCAGGGCGTCTGCGATATTACCGGGAAATTTGTCAAAACTGTCGGTAACGTAGCAGTAGCTCTTGCAGCAGTATTACTACGGAAGGACGGGAGCTTTTCAGGGTGATGTACACGCGCGTCGAGCTCGGAAGGGACAATCAATCAATATGTCCATTTAACACTTTCTCTCCGGGATGCGTGCAAGTGTGTGTGGGTGTGTGTGCGCGCCCGCGCGTGCCGGAATTCCTCGTTCGCACTCAATTTTCGCGAAACAAATTGATTGTCACGCGCCGCGCGGGGGGCAGGGGGCGTGTAGTTTTTTTCCGCCGCCCTCGCGCGTCCTCGCTCATCGGAAAAATCTCGCGCTTTAATGCAACACGACGTGTACAAATTATATACGTACCGATGCCCGTTTACGTGTAAGAGCTCACCCGCGTGTACACGTGTGTGTGTGTGTGTGTTTCCTTTTTTACACCCTATTTTTGCGCTTCTGGGTCATCTTTGTTAAAAATGCATGTAATATAGCTCTCCACGTACAACACATACACATACACACGCGTCCTCAATTATCATGTCTCATTCCCTCGCACGCGCGCGCGCGTATTATGCATCTGCGAGCGAACTCCGAGGCAATTTTTTCCTCTTCACTTTGCGCGCGCGCCCGCGTATACACATTCAGTAGAAGCAGTAGCACAGCTCGAGAGAGAGAGAGAGAGAGAGCATATTGCACACAGGGCGCATCTCTCTCCTCGTCGTTGTTGTTGTTTTTCTTCTCTTTTCTCCCTGAGTTTTTTTTGTGCTTCTTTCCTTCGCTCCGCCACGAAACAACACGTCTTACTCTTCTCTTCTGTGCACTTCGGCGCGGGCGGGTGAATGCCGCGCGCTTATAATAATGCCGTGCCATCCATCCACCGCGCGCGCTCGGAGTATAACACGGGCGCCGGGTATAGCGAAGCTCGTTTGCGTGCGTGGGCGCCGCGGCGCGCACATATTTTCTTCCCTCCATCTCTCTCTCTCTCTCTCTCTTTCTTATCCTCCGAGATATATATCATAAATAATAATGATCATCGCTCATTTTTCATTCGGTTGTGCGGGGAGGAGGGGGTGGCGTTATATGTAGCGTATTATATACAGGTGTTTGGGATCGTTTGTGAGCTCGTGTACCACATGGGGCCGCCGTGACTGGTCCAAATTTGTACCGTAGTCATTTTTCATTGCCACTGATCGCCAAGTACTATGCTTAGCTCGTACTAGATCTAATTTCATCGCGTGCGAATCGATCTCCGGTTCGTGTGTGTAAGTGCGTGTATGAGTTATATGCACTGTTTAAAGAAAGGTAAACTTTATAATTATTCGAAACTTGGGAGGGTATTTGAATGTTTGACCGTGCTTTGAGTTATGGAATTATTTTTCCTTTGCCACTAGCAGGTTTTTAAATAAAGATACTCGCCATCTAGTGGTGGAGATTGATTTTAATTATGACTGAATATTTCTAAGTCATTGCACTATTACTGGAATTAAAAAATTGAGTCTTAAAAGAAATAAGCTTACAGATACTGTTGAAAAGGTTGACAAAATTACATCATCGCACAAGGTGAAAATGAAAAGTCTCATGAAAAGTCTTTTGTAAGAGAAAAAATAACAATATCATTGAAATTAAACTAAGAGGAGAAAAAAAATGTCCTTAAATTTTAGGTTAATTTTAATGTAAATATTTTTAGCAGTGCACAATGAAATATGCTGCTATCATGCAAGCAACGATTCGGCCAGTAATTTCGTTCTCGAGCATATAATTCTCGACTGGATTATTTCGAGGTGTACAACGCGAAATGGGGAGCTATCTCGCCGTACGCAGAAATAGCCTGGATACGGGAAGTTTGATGCAGGTGCGCATCGGCAAGGTACGCATACACACACGCACACATTGCATATATTTTCGGGAAACTTTCCGTAAGGGAAAATTGCACTTGAGAGCCCAGAGGCTATACGATGCGTCTGTTCATACACGTAGTACCGCGTGGCAATGATTTGCGCGCACTGTCCAGCCGGGATTCGCGGTGATGCACGCACACACACACACAGGTACACACAATAACCGAGGTATACTTCTCGGCATCGTTTTTGAACCGCAGCAGCAGTAGCAGCAAACTACATGCACGTATACGTGATAAAGCAATTCGAGTCGGAGAATCGCGTACTGCACATACCCCACCTGCTGCGTGGATGCGCGAAAATTAAAATGTTGACCCAGATGAAACGATTCACGTTTTGAGAGGCATGATTGTTACTACTCGCGACTTGTATCGTGTATACCTCTAAGTGGCGCGTGTTTATTCGTTCAAAGTCGCAATAACGATATCATATATTATTCATCTTGGCGATTGGATGTAGCAAAAAGTAGCGTCGGTATCGAGCCGTCGCGATTACAGGAAGGGACGAGGCGCAAAATGAAAAATCAATTTCATTACAGCCGCGCGCGCGCCACAAACCGCAGAAAAAACTACTCGCGAAGAAACTATAACTTCGCAAAGTGTGTACGATGGAGCACGAGACCGGAGTAAGATAGCCCATAAAAGTTGGTTTCCACGTACACACACACACACACATACACTACACGCGATCGTGCGGTGAGCGTAAGGATATATAAACTTCGCGCTAAGGTGCCCCGAGAAAGTTATAATCAATCTCGGGCCGCGCGCTGCGTTCGAGCGGATGAAGTACTACTACTATAACAGGCAAAATCTCGGCGCGCCCATTGACGTGGTCGTAGTCTTCGTCTTCGTACTGCTGCTGCTCCATGTGCTTCAAGTTTATATGAACACAATGTAGTGCTGGTGTACTTGCGCCCCACACAGAGCATCGTGGACCGATCGATCGCAGCTTGCGCGCGTAGGTTTACATAAATGATGTATACATATTTTTCTCGTTCAATGTAGATACGCGGGGTGTATACGACTTGACAAAAAAAAAAAAGAGAAGAGAAGAGAGAGAGAGAGAAGGGAAAGAAAAATCGCGCCATGTGTAAACACGATCTTGCTGCATTATCGTTCATTCGCCCGGGCCGTTGTTTTTTGATGTTTACATACATAAAGGCAAACACACAACAACGCACTTGTACACACCCACCCACGAGATATTTTCGACGGGAGAATGGCCCATAATGGTACACATACTCGAGAAAATATATAAGCTCGAGCGCGGGCACACGGCTCACGCGCCTGTGTGTCGCGCCAAAAGTTTTGCTCCTCTCGCACTCGCGTGCGAAGGCACTTTGGCATTCCGACGACGACGACGACGTTGGCGGGGAAGTATCATGCCGTGAAAGTTTCGCTCGCGCGCGCGTCAAGTTATAAATATTATTTCGTACGTATACGCACGCACACACACACACAAACACACAAACTTGGAAATATCTTGGCTCGCTCGTTTTGCTCTCGGCATTTGTGTATATCTCGCGTTATGTCGGGGTAGGTATGGGTGTCGCGCGCGCGCGATATAATTCCTGCGTATACGTCTGCATAATCGAATTATCCCTCTCTCGCGTTTTCATTTAATATAAATGTAAAAGATATTCGAGGCGTTTTCAATCATCGATGAAATGAATTCGCAGTTCGTGCGCATATAAACGAGTTTCTCTCTCTCTCTCTCTCGGCAGTGTGTATATAAACTTCCGTTCATATACGCAAACTCGCAAATAACTGAGTGCGCACGCGGCGAGAGAGAGAGAGAGAGTAGGGGGTGCAAAACGCATCAACAATGAAATTTATAAAGCTGAAAAGATTGGTGAGTGCGCGTGTGTGGGTGCGTCTGTTCGCGACAAAAATGAAACAAACTATCACAATCAGGGAAAATCCAAGCGCCGAGCGCGAAAACTCGTTCAAGTATCGCCCCGAAAGTGAGAGAGAGAGAGCGTGCTCGAATGTAGGTCGAAAGCATATGCCAAAAAGCTTTATGTAAAATTCTCTCTCTCTCTATACGCTTATATACGTCACGAGGCTCACGTATATAAAATTTGCGTGGGTGTGTATGATGTATTCTTATACGGTCTGCAGAAGGATTTGTATACAAATACGCGTGCGTATAATGTTTTCGCGTGTGTATATTTTCATCAAAACGTGGCATCATCTCTGCCGCGTTCATCATATTATTGTACCGCTCACGTGCACCGATGCATTGTTGGTTCTTATAATATGCAAGCTCATTGTTTTTCACGTGTATACCAGCTTTTATACCATAGTCGAACAATCGAGGCTCTTCAAATTCAACTCTTAATTTTGGTATAAAAAAAAGTAAGATGGATGTTATGATTTCAGCGAGAGGTAAAAAAAAATTAGTCAATCTCGCCACGGGAGACTAGTAAAAAGAGACAGAGAGAAAGAGCAAGAAGTTGACAAAAGAAAATTGCACTCGAGTGAAAGATCACTCGAGCTGCAGCAGCAGCAGCGATAGCAGCGGCAGTGACAGCGACGGAGTCTAATCAGACAATCCGAATCACACACAAAACTGAGATTTTCTCTCTCCCTTCGTCGCAATTATTCATCATCGTCGTACTTGGGGTATATTTTCTACGCGCGTCATTGTATAAATACGTGAAAATCAGCGCGATGAGTCACACTTCGCTCATCACCGATACAAGTACAATTCCACGCGACGCTCGTATCATTATTATTGCAACGGGGTGCGCCATAGCTTGCGAAACTTTTCTGAATCGTATCGCTGGAGCAACGACAAAAGATAAGAACACGGCTACAGCGGACGATGCGCCGATGAATACGGCGTATACCTTGGCGCGTATACCTGGCATCCCCGATTCATTGTTCGCTATCTTTCCTCTGTTTTCTCTCTCTCGTTTGACGCAAAAAAAAGTATACACTTTATTCGGCTGATTTCACTCTTTTAAAAACAAAATAAATAAATAAATAAAACTATAAAGGCGCACGTCGAGTCGTGTTCGTCGTTATTACCCGCAGCGTATAACACAATATATCCGGGATTAAAGAGTAATAATAATAATAATGAAATAAAAAAGAACAAAATAAAAACAAACAAGAAATTACCTGCACGTATACGCTTTGTATGATACAAAAGGAATAGATTAAATTTATAGCTTTGTGCTCGCGCGTACACGACGCGAGCGCGCGCGCATGGCTCGCTCTCGGTTAGCTTGCGGCCGAGCTTAACACGGCCGTGTTTTACGCCGCAGCGTACAATGCAGAAAACAGGCGCTTGTATAATCTCGTACGCACACACATACAACGCATATATATGCAAATATGTACACGCATAAATGTCCCATCGGTGATCTCTCGGATTTGATTCGTGGACGTGGAATTCATAAGTCTAGCAGATATTGCGTGTGTGCTGTACTACTCGATCGAGGACAGTTATTGGCTCGTCGAAATTTGAACATTTCTAATGAATTTTCTAGTGCACTCTTGAATTTTTAACATACTTTTAATCTAGCTGCGAAGCGAAGAAACCGCAAAAAAGTGAAACGTCGAATTATAAGAAACTACAGTCTTGGCGGTAAAACTTTTAAGCAATTGTCATGCGAGCTTGTAAGTTTAACCTTTTACGTGTTATATATATCGTCGACGAGCTTGCGGCTATATATACCGAGCACAGGCTGACACTACCAATCTTCGAGTTGAAAAGCGAAACGCTTAGCATATCAAGTTAAATACTCAAGAGAGAGCGAGAGAGAGAGAAATAAAGAGAGACAGAGATAAGTAGCGAACTACCGCGCGCGTATGTGTTCTTGCACGTATGTATGTACGTTGCTGATATGCTATATACGTATAGGACTCGTGGGATCTTGAGGGAGAATTTTTTTTTTACTTCCTACCTCTTGCTCTCTTCGCTCTTACGTAGACGAATGATTTTACAGAATAAATTTATATGTGCGTTTGTGTGTATATAGCTATATACACAGTTGGGGCGCCCTTTGAAATTTATGAGATAAAAAAGTCGAGTTTAGCGCTCGGGAAATTCTTTGAAGTCGATCCCGCAAGGCCTCGCGAACTCGAGGATTTCTCTCTTTCTCTCTCTTTCTCTTCTTGCAGCGCTCGGGAAACGCCCGGTGCGTATGTATAGTACAACTTCTCGGTTCGCGATTCGCGGAACAACTGCGCGAACGGCCAGTATTGTACGGTATAGTAGGTACAGCTGAGCAAAATTGATATGTAAAGTTTAATTGGCTGGTTTCTTGTAATAATAAAGATATGTGCTATTGTTGCTGAAGTTGAACTGCATTACTACGGAATCGCGGCATAGTTTCTCTGCTTTGCGCGCCGCGTATTACGAACGACACGAAATAGTTCGCGGAGATGTAATGTTATTACACGCGGCAAGCGAAGCACTATACAACAATACAACTTGTTAGCTCGTCTCGAACTCAGAGCGCTGCACTGGAATTTCGGTTCCCGCAAGCAGCAGCAGCAGCTTTGCAAGCTCGAAGCTTGCGCCCGCGCGCGTTAATTTCGAAATCAAATCAAGCTGCAGCGGTGCCGGGCGTGTGCAGCACGCAGTCTACAGGGCTCGAGCGAGCGAGCAATTTTTTCTCCTCACCCCGTTTTTTTCCTTCTTTTTTCACCCGTATACTCGCCCGGTGGAATGTAAAAACTTTTTTTAGAATTTATTCAGCCCTTTTTTGCCAGTGTCCAGCGGCAGAAGCAGAAGCAGCAGGTATTAACGGCTGCCGTGCTGCGTTGGCTGCTGCAAGCGCAACGTATGCTTGTGCTGCAGTTTCGCACAGTATGTATGAAATTTGGAATTCTCTCTTTCTCTACCCTCGGGAACGCTATTGAGAACAACTTTTACTTTACCTGCTGTATACGTATAATATATATATGCATTATACGCCGCACATAACAACAACGTGTATACACCACGACGTGAGATGCCGGGGGTATTGTGTGTATGTGTGCGTGTGTATACATTTTGACTTAAACTCGCGCGCGCGTTGCAAAATTTCGAGTTGCCCCGTCTCGACAACGACGTCTCATTATTTTTGCGGAAGGTTGAGTCTTGTGCTGCTGCTGCCGTTGCTATACATGACGTGTATACGTGAAAAGTCTGACCTCCGCAGAGAGCACGTGGATATAGTATATGCACAGGCGCGCGCGCTATAACACAATACACCTATACATACCTGATGGCATACATATTTTTTACGTCCAGGGAGCGAGGATAAACTTTTTACCTTTATTTTTCACGTTTCGTTAATAATTCGAAGATAAAACCCACTACACTAAAAAATAAGAATGAAAAACATTAAAACTCGCTTTGTGCTTTAGCCGGAAAACTCGAGGGAACGTCGGTGGCTATTTAACGTCAGACGTCACTCGCGCGGCATGTCTCGCGAACAAAAGTCTCGAACGCCCGTAGGCTTGTACATAATACGCGACGAAGTTTGTCCAGACCCGCGTTAATGACCAAAGGCTGAGTGGCAAAACTTTTCCCTTTTTCTTATTTCCTTTTTTTTTCAACTCTCTTGTTTTTCTCTCTCTTATCCTCCACCTCTGCGTCTTTCTTTTTTACGATCGACGCGAGTGCAAAAAACACATTTTTGGAGCGCGACGCATCTTGCATATTACCATTGTATAGTCCCTCTGTGCCTCCGCACGCGCCATGACGTTTCAAGCCGAGAGGTAAATTACGGAACTTTGTGCGCCGAGAATTGTAAAATCTCGCTCGTAATACATTAGGAGGTCTATTCAACGAGTTATACGCGTGCTTACGGCTCAGCGTGTGTATATCTATGTGTGCCCTGTTATAGCGCATAACATACACTAAAATGCGCGAACAAAGGAGCCATGAAGAGAGGGGGTTAAAGGAATTTTGTGCACTCCGTCGTATAACGTTTTGTTGAATTATAAACTTGGTTAATGAATTCAGTCGGGCCGTGTTTTTAGAATATATATAAACTTCCCCCCTGCCTTATAACCAGTTACCAGAGATGAAGAAGAAACTTCTGTCTCGGTCGCGAGCGCGTGCCGTATACTATGTAACGTACTGGAGTATATCATTATGTGTAGTCGCGGCGCTAAGCGCAAAAGCCGCGCGGATAAATAACGATGACGGCTTTGGGGCGCGGGCCACCTCGCTGGCACGTGTTGGCATGGAAAAATCGATTTCTTTCATCGGCGACGTGAACGAATGGGTCTCTATTTCTCTCTCTCTCTCTCTCTCTTGTGTGCAGCTCTTATTTATCGCTGCTATTTCGACTTGAAAATATTAGATCAACGTCGCGAGGCGGGGGTGGCGGCGGCGCGTTCTGTTGTCTATTTTTGCCATTTACGTTTGTTATGGCTTGCCTGCGCAGCTGGTGAGTGCGGCGTCTTTATAAGGCGTCTTTAAGCGTCTCGAAGCTAATTTATCATCGAAGAAGGTATCCTTTTCTTATTTTCCAACCATCCTTTTTTTCAGAAAACGGAGCCTTTTTCGCGAATAAAGTAATATTAATGTTCGTCCGTGCGCCAACGCTTGGCCAAATTGCGCAGGGATAAAAGAAGTATGGATGCGGCTCGACGAGTAAAGGTCGCGCGCGCATTACTACGAAAATCTATTAATGAAAGAGAAATTAGCCGACCTAAAAAAGCATAATCCCGCGTTGGAGTTGCATAATATAATCTCTTAACATCTGGCGGTCATACTAATTTCCTTCAATTAGCGCTTCATTTGACTCACGCGCGCGTTCGTACACGTACGTGCATTCGTCAACCTGGGAGTTCATTAACTCGCGGCTGTATAGAGAGATGAAATTTCAAAAAAAAAAGAAAATGAGAGGAGGGAAAATTCCCAGTCTGAGTTAAAATTTCAACACGTCTCTATCTGGGCTCTATATATACTTTGATTTAAACTCCGGCAAAAAAATCGGCTTTTCTCGTCGCCGAGGAAGAAAACAGCAAGCAGCTAACGGAGAAAATATATAGCGAATGGCTTTTCCTTGACCCGAGGACTTCTACACTGTAACACGTATACGTACACTAGACACATACACACAAAGAGAAAATCTGGCACAAATAGTCCACTCTGTAAGCCAAATCCTGTCATTATCGGTTATATTATCTTTCTACGTTATGACGACGACGAGTCCTCGATATAGGCCGCTCGAGCATACATATACGTGCAATATATATATGAGTACGTGTGTGTGCGTGACTTCCGCGTTGCACGAGTAGATACGGCCCTCGCGCGTACATATGCATGGAAAATGATTGTAATCTTTGCAGAAGACTAGAAAACGATTAATGGAGGCTATATACATACACACACTCCCACACGCATGAATGTATATTATCGTTAAAGGGCGTACGTGGAAGGATGAAATCGAGCGAGTCGCGCACAGTTTTGGTACGCTTCCAATAATCGCGTTGCTGCCGCTGCTGCTCGAGCTTGCGCGCCCGAGAGGTTGAAAAATTAATTTTTCGCGATTGCTTCCAATCCGCCGAGTTCGCTATTATATACTGTGATCTTTATTTCTTTCGACGACTCCACTTTTTTTTTATTATTTTTTGCGCCGCGAGAGCCATAATAGATTCGAAGGGACTTCGACGCTGCGCTGTTCGTTATTGTGCCGAACGCAGAGACGATTAATCGAGTTTTAATAATGCAATGAAACGCGATCGCCAATTTTCTCGTTTACATCTCTCTCTGATAGTTGTTTTTTTTATCTTTTCTCGAAACTTGGATTTTTTCCATCTCGCTAAAGAATTTACGTTTATCTCTTCTGAAAGTTCAATTAGCAATTCCATTTACAAACAGGATTTTTACTCGGTTTATATAACTAATCTTAAGTACAGTTTTACTCTCGAGCTTTAACGCTTCTCTCTGGCAAAAGTTTAATTGGTGTTTTTATATCCTCAACCACGCGACAAACGTAAAAATTATATGTCTTTAATTTGCTCCTAATGATTTTGTCAGAAGAAGTCAAGAAAAAAGAAACCAATCAAATCAGTTTTAACAATCCCCACGAATAAAAGATTATTTTTCTCGCGCGCTTGCAGGATCATTTGATAAATGAAACGAGACGCGCGCGGTATGGCGGGAACGGGGGCGTACCGAAAGTGTATAACTCGGCGAAATTAACCACAGCCATTTCTCCCTGCAACGGACCTCTGGATAATGGGAAAAGCAGTTTCTCTCTTAGGCGTGGTGGTGGTGGTCTGTAGACTTTGTGCTTTGGTGGCTCTTTTTTATTGGCGCGACTGCTGCAGCTGGGTAGAGCAGCACCCGGTATAACGTCTACTGGAGGTACGAGCTGTGTGAAAATAAAATTAAAAAAAAAATCGTTCAAAGATTCTGAAAAATATATAATAAGTGTCGAGCTTCGAAGTGCACTTATACTCGAGTCATAAGCTATTATAAAATTCAGAAACAAACTCGGAGAAAAGTATACGCGCTCGCGTCTCATGAAACTTTTTCAATTTTTAACCGCTTTCGATGTACGTATTTCCTTCTCTCTCTCTTTCTTTCTTTTTTCCTTCAGCTTTTCAAATCTAAGAGAAATAGCAAACGAGAAAGAGAGGGAAGTAATTTTCTGAAAGCCAAGCGAATCGGCCGAGCTGACACAAGCCGGGGCTCGTATATATACGCTCGCCGACGCATTTATTCGCAAGATAAGTAGTATAGGTGTGGCTTTGGTCAGCCAGATTAAACCAATCGTATTTCATTTGTACCGGCCGCTCTAGCGCGTATATATAGATAAAGGACCAACGGGCCCGAGATAAAGTTAAATTATAATTTCTCGCTACTTTAACGAAGATTTACAGGCGATCCGTAAACTTGGTGGCGCGCGGCAACTGACGAATGTAATTACGCGCCCTCCCCGTAAGTGGCTTTCGGTCTTTCGTCTCACCATTATATACGTTTGTACATGTCGAATGTCGACGTACTGCACAGACAGAGCTATGTGCTCGCTCTAATGAACCGATGACCGCTCGGCTCAATCCCGCATGATACTACAGCGTCACCCAGGCAGGCCGGAAATATGCCGTACTACTGCTGGTATATATCGGCGCCGCAGTGAGCACTGCCTGGTCGGCGCGAGAAGATAGCTCGTAGCAGCAGATATAGCAGCAGGCAGGCAGGCTTTGAGATTGCAAGAGGCGAGCGTTAATTCCAAAAGCTTGCGGCTCGTTGCTTGTGTGCGCTTCTGACCCGCACTCGTGTGCCTTATTGGATTATATAGCTTTTTCAGTATATATATACGCCTCTGGGGTATTTGTGTATCTATAGCGTCAAAAATCGCGAGTTCTCGTGCGATGCGCAAGTGGGGCACAAAAAAAAACACGAAACTTTACCATGAAAACATGAGCCGCGAAAGAGAGTGCAGGGAAAGAAAAAAAACCATTAATTTAGCCAATGAATTTTCTTGAAAAATTACCGAACGACTCGATCTCTCGTTTAGCTAGAGTTTCGCTGCATCTATATATCTATTTTGTATATACATCTGTGTATACAAAAAGTAGGAAGAAAAATAACTTATATATTTAGCGGGGGAAAAAGCTGGCGTCTGTTGTTTGTTTGGCGCTGCTCTCGCGCAAATTGTACAAAAGCGTCAAAGCTTTTAATTACCAATTAAAAGTTTTTTTTACCTTTCTNCCCCCCTCTCTCTCTCTTCTACCCCGTTCATTCGTTTCGTATTTATAAGATGATCGTTCAAACTTGGCGAAAGATACAGCGAGCGCGCGCGCGCGCTGCAGTCGAGCACAAAAGAATTACGCAAGGAGTGCTGCGCTGCGAGTACGAAGAAAACTGTATTTATCGAAATTTATTTATTCTTATTTCTTTTTTTTTTTTTATTGAATCAAAGTTAACGTACAAAATTGCGGGGAAAGAATCTTGTTATTTTTTTTGCGAATAAAACTGTTCGTACGTTGTTATACGTAGATTGTTAAAAAAAACCTTAAATTTAATGCAAATTTGATGTAAAATAACATTTTTTTATCAATAAATTGTACACTAAATGCATGAAGTGCAGTCACATGAAATATTATTAAAGCAAAAATGCATGACAGGGATTCAATTTCATAATTCAAATATAAAACATTTTTATTGAAATTGCCCTAAAAATTCCTGAAATTATATGTAATTAAAACCAGCTTCCACCACTAGATGGCGAGTACTTTATATAGAAAATCTGCAAGTGGTAAAGCTAAAATAATAGTATATGTCAAAGCACCGTTTTATCGAATTGATAATTTCGTATTCCTGGTCTGGTTCTTGATCTGATCCGAAAAATTAAAAAAATGTATACATTGTATTTGATTTGATGTAAAATTTGATGTGAAAATTTCAACTATTTATGAGAAATATTTGAATTTAAATGAAATCATATTAATTTTAATGATTGAACACAAAATTGTTTTCACCCACGTATAGATGAAAAAAACTTCCTCCTGTTTTCACATTAATTTTAATGTAAAATATTTCTAACAGTGCATTGCGAAGGCATCGAAAATCGGCACAACATAACAATGACTCGATTCATGCCACTGCAACCCGATATTTAATTAGTTTCTACATATATTATTCGCACATGTAACTGGCACACGGCAATACGCCGGGCTTAATTATTTTATTAATTACTTTTCGTGTTTGAGTTTCCGGTTAATGCATGCACGCGCGCCCCGACGCGACGCGTGCACAAATGCCACGTCAGTAATGAATCATCGGCTCGGGCGGATAATGGCCAATGCATATTCAACTCTATATACTCTATGTATATCGCGCGCGGCGATACGGGATCTATATATAATATATATAAGACCAATGTAGTATAGGAAGACACAAACACGAACAAAATTGTGTTTCTGTAACAATAAGATTCCAATTTTATTTACAAAACTTATAAACTATTATTTACAATTCTCACCTGTAACAATAAGAAACGACATTTAATGCTCGTTACTTCTCGTATCGTCTCTACTACACAAGTGAGCACTCAAGAATAATCTCACGCGTATTATATGTACACAATTACCCCTCTACCTTACACTAGCTGACTTATACGTCAGCTATACCGAAAGTTTTACAATACGCGGTAAATGAAT